>CAUYRT010050787.1:0-23450 GCA_963574885.1 Lepilemur ruficaudatus | reverse complement strand
GGCATGGTGGTGCATGCCTGTAGTCCCAGCTGCTCGGGAGGCTGAGGCAGGAGGATCACTTGAGCCCAGGAGTTTGAGGTTACTGTGAGCTAGGCTGACGCCACGGCACTCTAGCCCGGGCAACAGAGTGAGACTCTGTCTCAAAAAAAAATAATAAATAAAAACTTCAAAAACAAGGCATCCTTACTATTTCAATAAAATGTATAGTTCATTGTATGTCAACTACACTTCAATAAAACTTTTTAAAGAAATTTAAATAGCTACATGAGGCTAGTGGTTACTGAATTAGATAGTGCAGTTCTAAACAATAAAAACAAGAGAATAAATTCATGATGTCGGGTGTAAGTAAAATTTCTTTAACCAAAAGTAACAAACATAAAGGAATTGACTATAAATTGTACTTGATTAAAAGGAAGGATCAAAGGTCATTAAAATATAGCATTAAGAGGGTAAAAAGGCAAGTCACAGAGTGGGGAAAGATATTTGCTATATAAATATTAATAAACCACGTGTGGGTGTGTAGGACTTGTATCCAGAACACATAAAGAACAAAAAAAGTCAAAAAAGAAGAATCAAGAGCCCAATTTTTTAAAAATGGGCAAAAGACTCGTACTGGTGGTTCTCAAAAAAGAATTTTCAAATGGCCAATAAACACATTAAAGGGGATCATTATCACTATTCATCAAGAAATGAGAGTTAAAACTGCAATGAGATACAGTATACACCCACCAGAATGGTGAAAATTTTAAATAAAATTCACTATACTAAATGTTAGCGTGGGGAGCAACTGGAATTCTCATAACCTGCTGGTAGGAGTATAAATTGGTACAACCACTTTGAAACACTGTTTGGAAGTCTTCACTAAATCTGAACACAGATAGTCCTATAAATCAGTGATTCCATCCTTGGTATATGCCTACATGATGTGCACAACGTGTGTCAAAGGACGTGTACAAGAATGTCCACGACACTATTGTTCATAAAAGCCCAAAACGCGAAATAAATTAAATGTCTATCAGTAATAGAATGGGTAAGTAGTAGACAATACACACACACACACACACACACACACACACACACCATGGAATACAATGGAGCAATAACAAATGAACAAAACACTGCTATACTGTAAAACATGAATGAATCTCACAAACATAATGTTCGTGGAGTAAAAGAAGCAAGACCCAAAAGAGCGTACCGAATAACGAATGAACGGTGTCAGAAGTCAGAACAGTAGTTACCTTGGGGGGAGACTGAGGTAATGACCAAAAAGGGGAAAAAGGGAATGTTCTGGGCAGCTAAGGTTCTTCCTCCTGATGTGCGTGGTGGTTACACAGACGCATTCACTCTGGAAAAAAATTATCTTCTCGTATGACTATGAATTATGTACTTTTCTGGATACTTGTTATACTTGAATTTAAAAGTTTACTAAAAATTTTTTTTACTTGATAGAGTTTTATATTCCTTCATAACATAGCATTGGGTTGTTTTCCTGAAAGAAAGTAAGCTTTTAGAATAAACAATTGGCATTTTATATAACATTTGAGAAATTTTGTTAGTTACTAAAGAGTTCCTTAGTTCATCTTGGAACGTATCATTTTATTGACATATATAAGGCCCTCTCTCTTTTATTTTTATTTCAGAGTATTACGAGGGTACAAAGGCTTTGGTTACATAAATTGCCTTTGCACCACCCGAGTCAGAGCTACAAGCGTGCCCATCCACCAGGCAGTGTGCACCGTACCTGTTAGGTGTGAGTTTACCCATCCCCTCCTCCCCGCACCTGCCCGACATCCTATGAGTGTTACCTCCCATATGTGCACATTAGGGTTGATTGATCAGTACCAGTTTAATGGTGAGTACATATGGTGCTTGTTTTTCCATTCTTGTGATACTTCACTTAGGAAAACAGGCTCCAGCTCCACCCAGGATAATACAGTAGGTAGTTCACCATTTTTTTGTGGCTGAATAGTACTCCATGGTATACATATACCACATTTTATTGATCCATTCATGTATTGATGGGCGCTTGGGTTGTTTTCACATCTTTGCAATTGTGAGTTGTGCTGCTATAAACTATAAACATTCGAGTGCAGATGTCTTTTTATAGATTGTCTTTTTTTCCTTTGGGTCGATACCCAGTAGTGGGATTGCTGGATCAAACAGTAGCGGCGTGGATGCAGAGAGATAGGAACACTCACACACTGCTGATACGACCGCAAACTAGTTCAACCTCTAGGGAAAGTAGTATGAAGACATCTCGAAGAACTAAAAAAAACCCTTATTTTAAAAATATCAAAAAAATTTAACAGAAGCAATCAATGACCTCGACCAAGTCCTGCCACTAAGCACAGACAGGGGATTTTCCATCCAGCACGAGCCTATTCTCCCCACCTGTCATCTCCCAGGACCGGATAATAAATATTCTCACCAGAAGAAAGAAATAATTGCAGCCACGCAATTTTTGACTTGAGATTTTCCTGTTTTTACACCTAATTTAACTAAAACATTCTCCTCCCCCTTCCCTCACTCCCCCACCCCCACCCCATTTCTGCGTCCTTTCACTCAGCTGAAACAGCAGCGAGCGGCAGATCCAGGTAGAGAGCAGAGGCAATTACAAAATAGATACTTGTGAAGGCATCGCTGCCATTTGTGCCACTTGAAATATTATCCCTTATGAGTTTTCTCACTGAATTAGTGCCATTTAATGTGTGCATATGGCCAAGGGGAAAATATAAAATTGATCAATGAGAACAGGAAAATTACTCCGGAGAATCTTTGTGGCTTTGTGAATTGTTGCTTGACATTGTGGTTTTACCAGATATAATGGCGTGATTTACAATTTACAACAGGGCTTGGGGGATGCACATACAAACATTTTTACTTAAAATACCAGGAGCAGATGGGGAAAAAAAATACAGACTGGACTTCATCCAGATGCTGAGGATGTTGCACATATTCCGACTCCTACACGGAGGCATAAATAACACCAATTCCTCATCATCCACAGAAATGCAAGAGAGTCATCACATAGGTAATCCAAATAGTGGATAAATATGAAATAGTTTCTGTGTTAAGTTATTGTGAAGTACACGTGCTGCAGTGTGTAGTTCTGCTTGCTTTTTCTTACGGGAATATCTGATGTCCAAGCTATTTCTGATGTGGCCCACAAAATCATGAAATTGCACCATGAAGACAAAATTCCAGAGGAGCTGGGAATCTAAGAACTACCTCATTTCTCAGCTCTGTCCCATTAGGCAATTCTGTCCAGTACCTTCCACCCTGGAAATGGGTGATTTCACCTTTCAGACTGATAAATAAGAATCGTGATAGACAATAAAGTTACCCAGATCTAGGTCCTTGTATCAGAGCTAGCTCCAAGTAGCTCTGTGATATTTGACAAGTCTCTTACTTGATCAAGGCCTTGATTTCCTCATCAGTGAGCCTAGCAGAAGGTGAAGAGATGACTGCTAAGGC
The DNA here is from genome assembly GCA_963574885.1 of Lepilemur ruficaudatus. NCBI lineage: Eukaryota > Metazoa > Chordata > Mammalia > Primates > Lepilemuridae > Lepilemur > Lepilemur ruficaudatus. The sequence goes on along the minus strand of CAUYRT010050787.1, from coordinate 19,973 downwards.
CCACCTGGCTCTAGGTAGCCTGTGGTCAGTCTAAGCAGAGCTAATCCTTCCTCTAAAACTGCTACCTTTCCTGGGCTTGCTGGCCTCACAATCATTATTTCCATTTTAAAAGTTTCAATCTTCCAGTTCCCGATGAACTCCGATTGCAGCAGCAGATGGCAATGGTTATAAAAGCAATAAAGAAATTAAGCAAGCAATGGAGATGTTAACTAAGAGAGGAAGGCAAGATTTGCCAGAGATAAACTGCAACATAATCTACTTATAATCCATTGCAAGTTGGCTGTATTTCCAATTATCTGGGTATTAGTATGATGCTCGTCTCCTCGGTGGAAAGACCTAGAGAAAAATTAGATAAAATGCAATGGGAAGGATAGCAGTTAAGAGAGAGAGAAAAACTTCCCAGGAGGTATTCAAACCAGAACTCATCACAAAATTGGTACTTGGGCCTGTTTTGTAGTGCCTTCCATGAATGCCCAGTTTTTCCCAGATCTATGTTAGTGGAGAAGAGGTGACAATACTGAAACTCTCCAAAGTATTATATTTATTACAAAGGCCAACAAGTCATAGGACATTTTTCAATAAAAAGGTGGGAAGAGAAACAGCAATGTCAAAAACAATTGATAGGATGTGTCCACTCCAGAAAGGCTAGGAATTGCTGCCTTAAGGAAACTCCTTCCCCAGAGGAGGCCTCTGCATGGCTCCCGCAGAGAAGGGCAATTCTGCCACCAGCGAGGTGGTGATCAGAGCACATCATCAACAGGCACAGCCACAGTGTGGCCCTCAAGAAGCATGTCCCTGGAGCGCTCAGAAAGACCCAGAAATCGGCCATGACAGAGATGGGAACTTCACATGTGCACCAGACTCAACAGAGCTGCCCTGGCCAAAGGAACAAGGAGCATCCCACACCGTGTCTGTGTTCAGTTGTCCAGAAAACTTAGAGGGGAAGAAGATTCCCCAAACAAGCTCTGTACATTGGTTACCTATGCACCGGTCAGCACTTTGAAAAATCTACAGTCAACGTTGATGAGAACTAATCGCTGCTGATTGTCCAATAAAGTTATAAAACAAGAGAGAGGGAGAGAAAGAGAACTGGGGAGGGAGACAGGGAGGAAGGGATGGGGCCTCATATCAGCCTCTGCAGAATGGCTGTGCTTGAAGGCAAGTAAGAAAAATACGATGACTGCTACGGGCCTGCCCCAAGCAGACGATTCACATTTGGGGCTAAAATGAGAGGATGTCCAGGCAGCATGTTTAACAGGTTCCGGACTCTCTCGTAACTTGGTTTGAAAGGAGGCTCCTGAGAGCCTGAGACAGAAAACCTGTTCCCTGCTCTCCTGCAATTCTTCCGTGAGCGACACAAGTCACCTGTCATCTCAACTCAGGGCCATGCAGAAGTTGTGGCAACTCCTGACCTCTCAGAGTATGACCAAAGTGGTGGTGGGTACCACAGCTGTGAAGACAGAGGACTCAACCCCTCGGCGCAGAAAGCCACGAAAGCCTCTTTTCCTTTACTTCTGTCCCTGGATGCTGTTTGACGGATTTATACTGCTTAGCATCCTAGACTTCCAGGGAAGAGTAAGAAAGCTGTCATGGAGGTTAACAAATTATGTGAACCTTGCTTGCCAAAGAGAAATTAAGAAGTCATAGCAGATCACAAGGTACTCTGATTTTAGTAGACTTGATAACTAACATCAAAACATTTGGGAAAAGCTTCTCTTGGCAGAGATTTCTTGACTGTATTCATTCCTGTGTGACTCAGGCAAATTACTTAACCTCTCTAGTCACTGCACCAGAACATTTTCCCACCAAGTATTTAGACACTGTACAAAAATGCATAGAATAATTCAAAAGAATTTAAGAGAAATAAACATTTTCAGGAATTGGAACAAAGGAAAAAATTTAATTTTTAAGTGGACAGAGAAATAATAAAGTTTTAGTGATATTAGCATATAAAATATAAGCTATCTAGTCCCATTAAGCCAATAGATATGGGCTGAAATTTAGCCTTTGAGCTTCCTAACAGCCAAAGCAAAGATGGAAAGATGATCAGTTATAAAATATGGAATGTGCGTATGGCTCAAGGAAAGCCTAACATTTCCTTAAACAGTGACCTGGAAGGAATTCTAGAAAGTCTTTATAACTAAGACACTCTATGATGCAGCAACAGCATCTTCCACAAAATTCTGAACCTTAAGAGATATATATGGCTGTTAAGATCCCTAATTTTCCTATCAATAAAATAGGGAAAATATCAGAGATCAATCAAGCTCTTCCCCTGCTATATTATAAAAGATAAAAAGAACTGACTGTTAGAAGACTGAGCACTCTAAGAAGGCAATAATCTGACTGAGGTAGGCTCATGAATGCATTTGTTTCATGTGTCCACACGGAAACCCCTGGCCAGCTTGCTGGAGTATTTAGTAAGACCAGGCGGCTTCTGAGACTTTTTCTCTTACTTGCATAAGAAAGAAATTTGCCTTTTATCTATAATTCAAAGTTATCTTAGACAGGAAGTATGCCCAATATAAATAGTAGCTATAGGGCTCACAGTAAACACACACATAGTAGGGATTTTTTTAATGTTGCCTGGATGATTGAATATGTAAATTTCTGTTCCCAACCTAATACTTTAGTATTAACTATCAATGAGTCTTTCAAACCCTATCACAATGAAACTTTGGCTACCAAATAAATACACAAAAGCAAAGCTTATCACTGTGTTAGCTCCAAGACTCCATCCTATTTAAATGGCAGCAGTGATGGGCTACACTAACCACTAGATGGTGAACACCTAAATACTGGTATTCCAACGGGCACTGACCTGAAATAGACATCAAGTCGTTAGACATTAGTAGCTGAACCGTATGTGTCCAGTTGGTCTCAAAGTTTTTAGTGGGAATCCTCTATTCAAATAAAATTGCATAGACAGATATACAAGTAATGGCTGAGCTGCTCTAGCTACTCTAGGGGGAAGGGGACTCCAAAAGCTCTCTCCATTCTGCACCAAAATCGGCCCCACCTGCCCTCCCAAATATATCCACATGCCAACCACCCTGGCCCTGAGGGCAGCTCTGGCCCAGCCTCCTCTCCCAGGTCACGGAGGAGGAGAAAAAGAAGCCTCCCCTGACCTGCCCGAGGTCACACAATCTTGAGACTGCAGAAATGCCCTACAGCTGCCAAACTGAACCAAAGGGTGTTTAGAACACGATACCAGACACGAGTGAGCCAGAGAAAGCGTGACAAGTTAGAGAGGCCACCTCGCATCCAGAGCGCTCACGCCCCGGGTGGTAGAGGCCAGGGCAGATGTCATTCCGCTCAGGGTGGCGCGGGCCCTGCCGCAAAAGATGCGTCTTCGCCCACACGGGGAAATCTGGGGGACCCAACCACAGCAGGAGAAAAGAAACAAGAAGTAAAACACTCTTGCTCCGATGTTGGGGGAATCTTTATTTTCTTTCAAGGACACCCGCCAAGCCCGGGGACGTTCCTCCCTCAACCCAGGCGTCTCCCGCAGAGGCCACCGCAAGCCTCCTGGCCTTCCCGCCGCCAGTGGCCATCCTGCAGCGCGCGCCGAGGCCACCGCCGCCACTGCAGCGGCAGTGACGCCAGTCCTGAACAGACCCCAAAAACTCCGACTAATTAAAGACAAATAATTAAACACATTCAGGCGGGGGAAGGTTGGCAGAGCCCCCCTGCATTGTGTGACCACCTTGGCACCGAAATGGTTAGACACCATGTCCCTCCACGTCGCCTCCTCTCATTGTGGTGGAGAGCTCTTGAGAACGTTATTAGCTGGGTGTGCGCCTTGCCGTTTTTTCCACACGAGGCAGATGGGTAATTACGAAGCTAATAGTCTGATTGAGAGAAATCAGATGCAGTGGTTTGCCCAATTAGATGATACATTAGCTTCCTTCTTTGTAAGCAGCTAATGTGTGAAGCAAAGTGGTATTTTCGAGGGTCAGAATCCTTAAACAAGTGCCGAGTTGCAGATTATTGTATCTCTCTTTTTTTTTCTAATGGAGGAAAAGTGCTAAGTCTTCATTACTAAAAGCATAGAAAATGCAAATCAGCTTCTGAAACAAAAGAGAGAAGGGACAGGCGAGAATATTTGGTGTCCGATGTGTCAACCTACAACATCAATTACATTGAAATGCAATGCGTGGCAGCCTAATCAAGGATAGTATAATTGTAATAATTGCGTGCTTTTGTTGGAGAGCTGCTGCTGTTGTTATTTGTCAACCATTTGTTCCTCTCTATTGTTAAGGGGGGGAAAGATTTTTTTTTTTTAATGTAACTGAGAGATTGTGTAGGTAATGGGTGAGCGGGCGGCCGTCCTCAGAATGTGGATGAGGGGTCCTGCGTCCCTGCTACGTGGCAGCTCCTCCGTGGCCCTGGTGAGTTGCTGGAATACGAGCCTCAGGAAGGAAGGGACAGAGTGGCCAGCCATGTCAGGGTGGCCTTCAGGCTCTGTCCATGTCCCAAGGTCCTAGGGCAGAGGCAAGCTGAGGGACATGCCGGGGAGACCGGGAGAAAGCCTCACACATCCTTCCTCTCTCTAGCAAATAAACAGAAGGGAAAGAGTAGGGGGTGGGCCGTGGCACTGACCTCTCCGCCTCATTCTGCTTCTTAAAGTTTGGGCCCAAGATGGGTATATACATACATAATGAGTGCAATGTGCACCGTCTGGGGGATGGTCAGTCTTGAGGCTCTGACTAGAGGTGGGAGGGGGGCAAGGGCAATGTACGTAACCTTAACATTTGTACCCCCATAATATGCTGCAATAAAAAAATAAAATAAAATAAAATAAAGTTTGGGCCCAAAAAAGGGCTTGTTTTGTTTTTGCAGATGACCATTGCCTGCAAAACCCCCATGGAATGGAGGGGGAAAAATCCCGGGTAAAACAGTAACAACAAAATGAAAGATGTGGTAGCTGGTACACCAGCCCAGACAGCACTGTCCACCAAGGTGCAACTGGAAGCGTGGGGACCAAGGCTCAAATCCAACCTGACCACTCACTGGCCTGGCCCAGGCCCGCCCAGCCTCTCCACGGCCTCATTGTCCCCTGGTGCAGGGCACCAGCCATCCTGAGCAGCGCCACATGGAGAGACACCAACCCCAGGATGCTTTCGAGTCTGTGGCAGAGAAAGCTCTTGAAATGCTCCAAGTTATATAAACAAATTTCTTTTCCTTGCCCTCCCTAACGTCCACTTTGTTTCATGCGTATAATAGATGTCTCCTAAAATGTACTTACAGGGAAGGGAGAAGAGAGAGGGGGGAAAAAAGCCAGCTTGATAGCCACCTCTGAAAAGAAAAAGAAAAGAAAATACAAAACAAAAACAAAACGGATGCTCGTGGAATGCCGAAGTTGAGTTGGAAAATTCTTCTTAGGAGCAGCTCTCAGCATTCACATCAGATAAGAGGTTTATTTTCTCACTTCAATTGGTCTTGCCAATAGGTTGAAACAGAGGCACAATGGAAATGGGCTAAAACATTTAACAGAGCTGTTAAATCTCATTCTCCACAGCTAAAAAAGAACAATCCCGGACCGTCTTTACCAAGGGGAGGCTTCATGGGCTGTAGGAGGCTTTGCATGTATCCCTGACAATCCTGTACATACTCCAAAACTCACACTAATTAAAAGCAAATAATCAAATACATTCAATTTGAAAAGTTGGCAAACTCGCGTGTATTATTGCGTTAGCACCTTGGCATGGAAATGCTCACATCGCGCTAATCTCGTTGTGCAGAAGAGCTCTTGAGCGCGCTGTTCACCGAGCCCCTGCCCCCTCCTCCCTGCCGCCTCCCCTTTGGGCCTGCCTTCCCCACCAGCCCCCCGCCACGCCCCCGCCAAGACTCCCACTTTAACAGCAAAATAAGAAAAGAAACTGTTCCTCAAGATGGGTGTTTGTTTTCCTTTGGCGCTGCCAGAGGTCTGATGTAGTGAAGAACTGCCTTCCTCCTGCTGGCATCTTATTTATCTACCTAGGCAGAGAAGGTGGGCGACATGCTGCAGTTTGTAAATAAAGTTTGCAGCAGAGAGGCTGGGCCAAGCCATTCACAGTTGCCATCCTCGCCACCATCCCCTGCCCCCACCCTGTGCCACCCTCCCGGGTACTCTCCTTGTCAAACTGGTGGCCAAATCTGAGCGATGAGCTGACAAAACGAGAAGAAAGCTTTCTAGCCGATGCTGCTGCCTCTGGGATTGGAGTTTCTTAGGGGCTGGTTGAAGGATGAGAGGAGGGAGTTGCCCAGAGAAATGCAAAACTCCTGCCATCAAGAATGGGGTGAAATGAGCCCAGACCGGCCAGAATTTTTCTGGCAGATCTGCTACCTGAGGCACATTTCTCTTTCATCCTGGGCTGCTGCCAATCACAGCCTCCCAGCATCCAGGGCTCGGAGGAAGATGGGCAGCTTGTCCTCAGCGCTGAACAAAAGAAAAACAAATAAAGTCACATTCAGCTGCATGACATTCATGTCAGATGGAAAAGGAGCAGGTCACGCAGGTGGTGCGTGTAGCCGATTCCACGAGGCAAAGAACAAGCACGTGAAGTAGGGGCAGAAGCTGGAGAGCTGCTGGGAGTCGGCGCTTGAAGAAGTCATGGGGACACCTTGCGGGTGAGACTCCGGGTTTCCATGGGTGGAAAGGCCTAGAAGGCTGTTCCCTGCAAGCCCAAAATTCCAGACCAGTTTCCAATATGTCCTTGGTAACAGTAATTAAGCAAGAGCATGACCTATGGGTACTTTTTTATTGCTTCAGGAAGAAATTTAAGGAAAGCATTAGGCCAGTGTCTTGGTTGAATCCTTACCAGTATGTTACGGAGCCAACACAAACAATGTGTTGGACAATTCTTGTGAAATCTGAAATGACTCCCTCTCTCCTTGCCAGGTTCCTGTTCATTGTTTCCTTCATTATGCAACTACTCAGTCATTCATTTCTTATTATGTTCATTCAACACACATTTATGATGCAATAAAATTTTATTGGTACTATAATCAGCCCTAAGAATACAAAGGTGAAGAAGGTTAGATCCAGCAATCTAATCTTACTCTCCACAGCTAAAAAAGTGTATATTGAAAGCAGGGACACAAATAGATATTTGTACACCAATATTCATAGTAGCATTATTCAAGATAGTCAAAGGGTGGAAACAACTTATGCCCACCGACAGAAGAGTGGATGAACAAAATGTGATCTGTACACATGCAATGGAGTATTATGCAGCCTTAAAAATGAATGAAATTCTGACACATGCTACAATGTGAAAGAACCATTTGGAGACATCGTGCTAAGTGAAATAAGCCAGTCACACAGGAAAAAGTATTGTATGATTACAGTTACACAAGGTACCTAGAGAAGTCAAAAATCACGGAGCTGGGGGAGGAGGGAATGGGGAGTTCGTATTTAATAGATACAGAGTTTCAGTTTGGGAAGATGAATGAATTCTGGAGCTGGATGGTGGTGATGCCACTGAACTGTACCCTTTAAAATAGTTAAAATGGTAAATTTTATGTTATGTGTATTTTGCACAATAAAAGATAACACCCAAAAAAGTGAATGAGTTAGTCACAGTCCTCAAGGAACTTGGAGTCTGGCAAGGGAGGAAGAAGAGTCAGAATATGAAAATGGTAAGTGTAATACCATGAGGTTGGCACTGTCACCACACCAGGCAAAGGTGAGACGGGGTCCAGAGTCCGAGGGGAGGTGGCCGCCATCGCCTTTAGGTTAGGTTATCTCTGAGCCTGAGGGCCCTTGTCTACAAACGGGGACAGCACCGGCCTTCCTCCTTGCCCCACAGAACTGTTGGGAGCCTTTGCTTAACGGGCACCTCCCAGGTAGCAGGCTCCACACCTGGTGAGCCCATCAGCCCACCAAACCTCACATTCAACCAAATAGAGATTTTGCACCAATTTCCACAGAGGAAACAGGGTAAGGGCGGCTGGTGGGCATCCCACGGTCACACGGCCAGTGAATGGGAACCCCTGGGTTTGAACACAGCCCTATATGCATGTCTAAGCATGTTTTTCTCACCGCACTAACAGTTTGTGGTCAGAAAAGTCTCCCTCAAGGTTAAGGGGTAGCTAACCGAAAAACACATGCCTAAGGAAGAGAGGGACTGTTAGGATTCAATTGTGTCCCCTTCCTCCAAAAAAGAACACATTGTAGTCCTAACTCTCAGTACCTCAGAAAGGGACCTTATTTGGAAATAGTTTCATTAAAGAGGTGACCAAGTTAAAGTGAGGACCTAATGGATGGACCCTAATCCCGTGTGACGGGTGTCCTTATGGAAAGGCGAAATTTAGACACAGAGATGGACACACACACAGGCAGAACAACTTGTGAAGACTGGAGTTGTTGCCACAAAGCCCAGGGACTACCAGAAGCCAGGAGAGAGGCCTGGAACAGATCCTGCTCTGGTGGCTTCAGAGGGAGCTTGGCCCTGCGACACCTTGGTCTCAGACTTCTAGCCTCCGAAAGTGTGAGAATAAATTTCCATTGTTCTAAGCCGCCGAGTTTGTGGTACTTTGTCATGGCAGCCCTAGCAAACTAATAGAGGTGCCAACCCAGGAAAATTGAGAAGGAGGCTTCTTGGGGACATGGAGGACATTCACCTGAGGGCCTGGGGTGCCTCACAGCCCTGGGGTGGGGGGACCCTGGAACAGAGAGCTGAGGATCCCTGTTATCCTCTCTCTTGCCATCCCCACACCTACTCACCCCCGGGGCAGGTGTCCTTAAGAACTTGATCTGTGATGTTTTGATTTTGCTTCTCCTTTTGTCCTGTCTGTAAGCATTGTTGGAATTTAGGTGGGCCCTCCTGGCAGCTGTTTGAGAGTGTAGGATTGTTTCCATTGTAAATTACAGGGGGGAGCACACCAGTCCTGCACCCCACATCGCATGGCTGTACCACTTTCTCTCACTGTTTTCTTTTGGGGACCTAGATCTCTAAGCTGAAGTTTGGACACTCTGTGAGCAAAACAGGACAGCTCTGGGGCTATGTTTTAAACACATGGGTTTAAACAGAGCAGGGGCAGAGCTGCCCAGCCTAAACTGCTCTGGAAGCCAAGGAACCCGGGAAGCTACATTTCCTCTTCCAATCTCCCACCCAGTGGTGAGATTAAGCCGAGGGCTTTGCAAAGGAACTCCAGGAAAATACTGATAAATTGAAGAGCAATCGACAAGGCACTCAGGCCCCCTCCCTGAGATCCACCCAGCCCCCCAAATTTGTGTCAAATCTTTTCTTTTTTCCCCATCAACTAAGCTCAAGTGTGAATGGAACTGTTTCTGTGCATTAAAGAAAATCAATGAAAATATCTCAGAAACAATTTCAAGCTCCTCTTCCTCCCATGGGGTGGCAAAGTCAGACCCTCCTGTGCAGCGCAGGGGTCCCAAGGAGAGCCAAGCCCATGTGGGTGGCAGAGCTCCACCAGAACAAAGCCGTAGACCCTGACACGCTGTGGCTCAGTGCTCTCTCCCGACACAGGACGGTGACCCACAAAGCCAGCCAGCATAGGAAAACCCTAGCTCTCTTCCCTTACCCCTTTAGTTTCAGTCTTCAACTATATTTGTGTGCAACTGTTGCCCCCAACCCCGGGGTGGAGCATCGTTGGGTGCAACTGGGAGTTAGCACGAAAGCAGATGGTGGGAGCAAGAGGGTGGAAATTGCAAAGATCAGGCATCAGCGGATCTAGGTTTGAACATCAGATCTGCCACTAAATAATCGCACCAGTCACTTTATCTCTCCTGGCATTCAGGTTCTTCATCTTTAAAGTCAGGGTAGTTACACAGATCTTGCCTGGTTATTGTGAGTAGGAAATGAGATAATACTATCTAGGACCCAGCACCTAGTACATGCTCAATAAATAGCTGATTACCACCATTATTTTTGTCACTAAGAGTTGAGACCAAAAAAAATTGCCCACTGACCCCCAGCTACCTGCAGCCCCTTTAAGGGTAGACAAAAGCAGACCCTGTGGACAGGGTGGAGGTCACACTGCGCTGCTGGCCGAGGGGGAGCTCCCTCAGGAACACCTGCTCGAAGGGCAGCATCTTTGGAGGTGCAGGACATCACATTTCAGCCTCCAGTAGACAAACAGAGAGATTTATTTAATAACTAAAATAGGCAGACAGGCCAGGGGGACGTGACTGGGGAGGATAGGGAGTCACACGTGGCAGATGTCTTGGCTGGGAGAGAAGGTTCTAGAGACTGCGTCATGGGTTGGGGAACAGGGGGCTTGGGCTCAATTCAGAACAGCTCAGCTCCCTTCCAGACATGAAACGTGAACCAAGAGCAGCATCCAGAGGGATCCCCGGGAGACCCGGCGAGCCGGGCCTGGCAGCTGAGCTGCCTGCGGCTGGGGGGAGCTGGGCACACTCGCCCGGCCTTGGAAGCAACGTTGTTTCAACCTGAGAGGGCGAGAAAACCCTCACCCCCGGGGAGGAAAAAGAAGATGAGATTTCTCCTGGGGTCAGAACAGGACCCCGGCAGCCGGAGACAATGGCTCCAAGAGCCTCAACAACTCCACCCCTGTTGACGAGGGAACTCAACACCCTGGAGATCGGCGTGTGAAATCTGTACTGGGGAAGAGAGTCCTCATTTAGCAGAGAAAGTGCTGCGCTATCTATGTGTGAAAGCTTTTTTAACACTGTTCCCTGCTCTCCATATGGCGAACTTCACCCAAATTAGGAGGAACTGATGAACAAAGCTCCAGAGACTTGGAAATGAGAGCGGGTTCCAGGAGCCCGGCCCGGAGGCGGCCACAGCCGGGCACCCAGGGCGGATCCAGCAGACCAGAGAGCCCGGCCACCTCCCCTCGCTCCCCTGCAGCCTCGCCCTCTGTCCCCGCACGCTGTCCTCAGGGTGAAGCTGTGGTCCCTCTCACTGGGTCAAGGCACCATGGCCAACAATTAAAATAATAATAATAATCATCACTACCATCATTTATTGTGCACCTTCTGTGTGCCAGACACCTTACATAAACTATTTCAGTTAATCCTCACAAAAACCCACGAAGAGGTATCTTTATGCCCATTTAAAGTTGGCAACATCGAGAATCAGAGAGGTTGTCTTTTGCCCAGGATCCCACAGGAAGATTCCAATGCACACTCGTTATTTCATCAAGGCCACAGTCACGTTTCTCAGCATCCTCCTCCCCTTCTCCAAGAGTAAGCCCAGGAGTGGGAGGTGGGGCTTTGCTCCAGTGGAAGCTGAGGGGTGGGGAAAGGGGGGTAGGTGGGATCGGTCCTTTCCCCAAGTCAGAGGGCAGGTGCCCAGAACCCCTGATAGTTTCACATTATGGGGACTTTGGCCAGGGTGGCTACAGAATCAATAGCCATCAGGTCTAGAAGGAAATTTAATGACCGATACCACCTGCCTGGTGGAAAACCTAAGGTTCAAGAAGACAACACTAAATCACAAAGCATGTTAGTAAACCAGCCAAAACCCAACCCACCCATGTTTGTTCTATGACCCCATAAAGACTTCCAGAAAAAGAACAAGCTCCCCCATTTTTCTTCTACCCTGACCTCTCCATAGTCCTGTCCAAGTGGGGGAACCCCTCCAAAAGCGGCCTACCCTTGTTTGGACCACCCTTCTCGCCTGTTGCCTGGCCTCATTTAGAAGCAGCTATTCCAGACTGCAGCCCCCCCCCTCGTCTCCCACCCCAGGCCGCTTCCCTCCAGCCACACCTGCACCCCACTGGCTTTCCCCCAGGGGCTGGGGGCTGCTTCTTCCCCATCTCTTTCCTTCCAGCCTCCCTGGCTGTGTCCGGCAGGACAAAATGAAGCTCGATGCAAAGATTTTTAGAATGTTTATCTCGGTGATCGTATTATTTACAGCAACTCCGCGCTGTGCCCGGGGCATTGCGTGGTTTGAAAGACGCTATACAAACTGAAATTGTGTGGCATTGTTTGTTCCTCCACATTCTGCGAGAGAGAACCAATCTAGTAATCACTGTTTTTGCTCCTCAAATCAGGGACGCTCCATTTTGTGTGCATGGTGACTAATGTGGAAATAAAGATTCATAGCAAATGTATAAGGAGCTCTGGAAGCAGTCGGGGCCGGCGAATGGAGGAAAGGCAGCGGGGAGAAGGAGGGAGAGACGGTTGAGGTGAGGTCGATGAGCCTTTGGTCCCTGCACGGAGGGACAGCAGCCCACCCCTGGTGTGGCGGGAAGTGCCACATCATATATCTGTTCCTGGCAGACAGAACAGCTCCCAGGGAGCACTTTGCCCCAAACCTGCACACGGCCAGCTGCAGTCCACCTGCAAACCTCCGGCCACCGGCTCTTCACCCCAAGGTCAAGTTCTCTGGAGCTGGAGCTGACCCTCTCAGAACACGAGGGAGGTGAGTGGGGCAGAGAGGAGAGGCTCAGACCATGGGTAGGAATGACCATGCACAGACCCCCGTCCCTCTTCAAGGACACGGCAGGATGGAGCAGGGAAGGGCACTGCCCAGGGCCCTGAGCCATCCAGCTGGTTTCCAGCACTATCCTGCTGTCTCAGGCCCTTGCCCAATGTGCCAGCTCCCAGCCTGACCAGCTCACGGTCAGTCACAGCTGGGGCACCATGACACCAGGGCCTGGACGTGGCAGCGGGACCCTGACAGCAGAGACCTGCATCAGTGCACTCACCAGAACCGATTCCTTGGGAGAGGGGGTAAATCTGCCCCCAGAGCCACCCTCGCGTTTTCTCGCCCCCTCCCACAGCCCCTGCCTCGTCCTGGCTGAGCCAGGCAGCCTGGCGTCCCAAGCTTTCCCCTGCCGCCTGCCCCAGTCATGTGTATTCTCCAATGCACAACTCAGATACCACCTGCTCTATTACACCTTCCATAGTGACCTAGCCCCGCCACCCAGTCACCAAGAACAGAGGCACCCAGCCTGCCCAGAGAGGTGCAGTCCTGGGACAGAGAGAAGCGTGGCCTTGTCTCCAGCACTCCTCACCTCCACTCTCCCATGCGTGATCCTGGGAGAGAACCTGGCCATTTTCACTCCCACCTCGGCCCCTCCCCTGCTGTCTCCATTCCAGGCCACGTGGGGCCAGATGGGCAGCAAGGGGGAGGTGGTCTTGGGCAATCAGCTGGGGGGCAGTCTAAGGCTTCGCTGACTTAACTTCTCCCTTCCAGAGGCTTCTCTGGCAGTTTCCAGGTTGTGCTATAAGTTAACAGTCCCCAAATAGTTCACATTCTCTCATCTGCCCAGTTAAATTGCGGCCCAGTGGCACAGCAATTTAACTGGTCTGATGCGTGGGGCCTCGCCATCCATTACCATGAGCATTTAGAAGCGAGGTAATTACAGGCTGCATTCCTGAAGCCCGAGGCTCCGCAGCTACAATCCTGGAGTTTATTATAATAATGGTAATGAGGAGGGGTCCCAGGGATTCCATTTCCAGTCTGTTCGCATTGGCATTAAGAGCCCCACAGGAAGGGACAGGGGACACCACTGCCCCCTCAAGGGCAACTCCACCCCCAGGAGGAAGCCCTGGGCTGCACCCCACCCACGCTTCTGCCCTGGGGGCTGCAGGGAAGCTGCCCAAGCACAGAGAGGGCTCCTTCAATTCTCCTGTCCCCATCCCCAGTCCCATCCCACCTCGGATTGTTGACCCCTTTAGCTTGTCATCAACTGATTCATAGCAGAGCTGAATCCTCATGGCTCCAGGAGGAGCTGTGGGACAGAGGGAGCCTTACCCTGAGAACCACGGGAGATCAAGGGCCAGTGCCAGGGAGCTCCGGCTGGCTTTACGGATCCCACTTTCAAAATGCAAGTACCCTCTCGAGGAGAAGCCCATTAGATGACTAGTAATAATATGATTAAGTTGCTATGAATTAGTACAGCCCATTTGTTCAACCCCACTGGAAGGGCTTCAGCTGTAGGGAGAGCATTTGATCCCTGGATGGCGTATAGGAATAGATTCAGTAAAGAACCGGGAAGAAATAAATGGCACAGCTTTGCTCATAGTCAACCTTGAGTTCATAACGTAGTTAATCAATCAGTGAATGGCTTTGTTGATTAAGTCAACGAACAGGTCATTGCATAGGACAGGTCCCAGTTTGCCACTCTCCCTGTCCCATGTTTAGCCCTCTGGCCCCACCCTGAAAGCACCAACAGGCTGCAGAGCACCATGGTGCTGGGGAGGGCTGGTTCTAAAGCCCCAGGTGAGTGAGCTGTCCTTAGGTTTTCCAAGTTATGAAGAAAGATCACCCCCCTCCAGAGCACCTTCCTAACCCCGCCCCTCCCACTCCCAGCTGCCCACCGGAACCATGGCCAGTCTTAGAAGATCTTTCGAAGACTTTATTTTGGTTCCCTTTCTGTATTGGCTTCCTAGGGCTGCCATAGCAAATAACTACAAACCAGGTGGCTTAAAACAATACAAATTTATTCTCGCACAGCTCAGAAGTCCAGAAGTATGAAATGAGGGTGTCAGCAGGTCCCTTCTAGAGTCCCCGAGAGAGAATCTGTTCCCTGCCTCTCTCCTAGACTCTGGTGGTTGTGGGCAATCTTGGGGCTCCTTGGCTGGGAGACACATAATTCTGATCTTTCTCTGCTTCCGTCTGCACATCCCCTCCTCCTCCATGTCTCTTCATCTTTTTCTGTTTCTTTTAAGGATACGCTCCACGGATTTAGGGCTTACCCTAACCTAGTATGTTCTCACTTTTTATCGTTACCTTAGTTGTATCTACAAAGACCCTATTTCCAAGTAAGGTCACATCCTAAGGTTCCAGGTGCACATGAATTTGGGGGGAACACTATTCAGCCTACTCTACCTTCTTAGAGCCAAGCAGCAAGAGAAGAACTTGGTGTGATCATAACAAGAGGAGTAAATGATGTGGGAGGTTTTGGGGAGTGAAAGGGCTTAGGTGAGGCCCCTCTGATGGAAGCCCCCACAATTCTGCCCAACTCGGCCTCCCCCGTCCCACCTCCAGGCCTGACAGGATCGGAGCATGGATGCCAAGGGGCTTGGTGGTGGGCATCAGGTCTGCCTGACTCACCACGTCAGGAAACTGAAAGTGAAGACCCCCTGGGAAGGCCAACCACAAACAGACCCAAGGACAAGGACAGACAGACCCCTGGCTTTACTACTCAGAGCCAGCTTAGCCAATGTTGCTTTTAGCTTCCCCTGTGGTCTCCGAAACTTCTGACTGAGCTAGTCCCTGATCCTGAAAACCCACTCCTGGCTCTTTGTGAGTCAGGCTATGATAGATAGCCTCCAAGTGACTCTCACCTTCTGGTCTTCACGACTTTGTGTCATCCCTCCCGCATTGAATAGAGCTAACCTGCGTAACCCACAGGATGTGGCAGGAATGAAGAAGTATGGCTTCTGAAGCTAGATCATAAAAGACCTTGCAGCTTCTGCTTTGCTTGCTCTTGGTTCATTTGCTCCAGGGGACATCAGCCACCATGTTGTAAGGATACTCAAGTAGCCCGGTGAGGAGGTCCACATGGATAGAGACTGAGGGCTCCTGCCGATAACTAGCACTGACACTTGCCAGCCATGAGTGAGCCATTTTGGTAGTAGATTCCCTAGATCTAGTGCAGCCTTCAGAAGACTGCAGTCCCAGCCAACATCTTGACTGCAACTGTATGAGTGAACTACCCATCTAAGCCACTTCCAATTCATGACTCCTAGAAACTGTGTGAGATAATAAGTGCTTATTGCTGTTTAAAGCCACCAAGTTTTAGGGTATTTGTTGTGCCTCAATAGATACCTAACACACATATCCAGCCACATTGTCATTTTTTCATTCATTCATTCAACAAACATTTTCAGAGTAAATGAAATAAGATAGGCACTCTTGAGGAAAAAAAATTAACATTCCTTTCTTCAAGGAGCTTATAACATAGTTAAGAAGACAAGATTGCCCAGGTGCAGTGGGTCATACTTTGGAAGCCCTAGGCAGGAGGATCTCTTGAGGCCAGGAGTTTGAGACCAGCCTGGGCAACATGGTGAGATCCCATCTCAGCACTGTGGGCTAAGGGAAGTGCTTCTCAGTTAGTGTTCTCAGTTGCCAACAACAGACAGGGCTCCAACTTCAGCAGAAATGACATTTGGAGGAAGGAAAAGTGGCAGCTCATAGAGGCAATGGGAATACCAGAGAAGCAGCCAACCCGCAGACAAAGAGGCCAGGGAGCCGAGGCATCCTCACCACCATATAAAGATGCCTTTCCTGAGGACAGGGCTGGAGAGTGAAACAGCAGTTAAGTGACAGGGTGGGGGAAGAGATCAGCGGACGACAGCGATCAGAAAGGAGGGCACGTGCTCTGACCTCACTGTCACTCCCCCTCACTTATCTGGCTTGTCCTACTCTCCATCCCTGTCCTGCCACCATCCAGGGGGACTGACAGACACAAGGACAACCCTTCCATGCTACAGCGTCACATCCCTTGTCCCACTCTATCCATGAACTCTGGCCCCTTCAAGCCCTCATCCCATCTTTGCAACATTTTAAGTCTGAAAAGTCAATCACCTGCTCTGATCACAGACTCTCATCTTTTGTTTCCTCAACCTACCCTTCTTTTTAAATCTTATGTTCAAGACAAGTTAGGTTCTCTTCATCTTTCAGCTTCTGATTTCACGTCCTTCCCTTTCTAAATGAGACCTCGCAACCCATCCCTTGGATGACTTCCTCCCCGTTATCTTTGAGGCCTGCTTCCCACATTTGGAATCCTGAATTCTGGAGCCATCAAATGCTCCTGTGCCTGCAGCCCAGTTGCTGAGGGTGGCCAGAGGAAACGCACCACCTTCTGAGCTGGAATTGCCATGAATCTGCGGTCTCCAAGTTCAGACCTACCGCCAGGCCCTCCCTCTCCATTCATTCTCTCCATCAACCTTTCTGGATATGTGCCTTCTCTGTAAAACCCCTCCCCTGCCAGCTTCCCCCTCAGTGGGTCTTAGCTCTGTCTCTTTCTTCACTAAAAAATGCTGAGGCCCTGAGGCAAGCGCTCCCTCAGCTTCCTCCCTGTCACTAACCTGCCTCCACTGTCACCTGTCTTTTCTCCTTCCTTTCTGCCTCCCTCCTCCTGTCCACGGCAGAGCCTTCCACCCGGGCTCTGGATTCCACCCTCTCGCCCCGTTGGGGACCACACTCTCTCTGGGGGATTTCCTCTCTGCTCTCTCTTTGGTCTCTCCCTTTCTGCTGTCTAGTTTCCCAGAGCTTGTACCCTAAACACGCTCCAGTCGCTCCAGTCTTCTTCCCCACCCAATCAGGTCAGTCCTCTGGGCTCCCAAATCTTCAGGATGAGACGTCAACTCTAGCACCTAAGACACTGTAGTACAACAAACCTTTCTCTTTGTCTTTCCCTGTTGGATTATAAACCCCTTGAAGGCAGGACCACATCTAAATCAATTTTACAGACTTGAACAGTTTCTGGAACATCGCAGACATGGAATAAAAGTTTCTTGAATGAATGTTAAATGCATGAATCTATCATTCTAGTACAGCTATAAATTCCTTAGGCTGTTTGTATCTCCTGTTTCTTAAACACCCCACCGCACTCCTGTAACACAGAGCGAGCGAGAGCTGAACATGTCAGAGCCATTTGACAGACTGAACTGAAATGGAAAATGGCATCTGTTCACCACGTTTCATCATGCTGCTTTGTGCGTGATCCCAAACCTGAACTTGAGATTCAACTCTTTCCTTATCCAGGTCCACATACACTTGGTGCTGCTGCTTTTCTTTCAACCCGCGGATCCACTGAGTTTGGATATTAAACATACTTTCAGAGCCGCCTGAACGTGCCTTACGGCTTTTATGCCCCTGTGCCTTTCCTGGAGCTGTTAACTCTCTCAGGAACAGTGCCCACACCTCCGTCTTTGCCCCTCTGGCCAAAGGGGAGTCATCCCCCAAATTCAATTAAAATGGCGCCCCTGAGATGGCCTGCCTGACCCTCCTCTGTCAGAACCACCTCCCCTTCCTCATATCTCCTCACTCTTGCTCACACTCTGGCACAGCATCCTCACGACATACTTTATACTAACTGGTTGTGTGAACTCCCAGGGGACAAGTGTGGAACTTGCCCTGGTGAGGCAGTGACAACACGGCATGGGGTTGGGGGGCAACTCCATGCGAACCTGCTCTTTATGACACAATGCAGGAGGCTTCTGTCTCAGGGAGGCCAAGTTCTTTGCCTCTTGTACAGAGAAAGACCCTCCAGTGAAAACACAAGGGCTGCGAGGGGACAAAAGGAAAGGAGGAAATGGGGTGTGATACTTCTCAACTGTAATGTGAGTCCATTGAGAGAAAAAGCCACGCTTTTTCCTGCTTTGGCTCTATAGTACACAGCCCAGTGAAGAATACACCTTTACCATAGACACTGCATTGCCCAATAAATGCAGTTACTATGCAGTGATAATGACATACCCCTTCCCTATGGAATTATGTATTTATGGTTTAATAGACTCATGTGTGTCAGTTAGGGTTCTCCAGAGAAGCCAAACCCACAGAATTTGTGTGTGTGCATGTGTGTGTGGACAGAAAGAGAGAGAGCATTCAAGGAATTGGCTCGTGCAATTATAGGAGCAGACAAGTCCAAGATCCATGAGGCAGGTCAGGTCAGCAAGGTGGAAACTCAGGCAGTACTTGATGCTGCAGTCTTGAGGCAGAATTCCTTCTTCTGGAAACCTCAATTTTGGCTCTGAAGATCTTCAACTGACTGGATGAGGCCCATCCACATTTTCAAGATTAATTCTCTTTACTTAAAGTCAGCTAGTTGTAGATAGTAACCACATCTGCAAAATACTTACACAATGACACCTAGATTAGTGAAATAACTGGTGCCATAGCCTAGCCAAGTTGACAACATAAACCTGACCATCACGTCATGGAAGGAGATGAGATAATCAATGGAAACACCCACTGGGGTTTAGGGATGTGCCACCAGCCTTGTCCATCAGCAGTGAGAGGTGTGTGAGGCCCCTCATGGTGGCAGGGGACACACACCAATCTTCCTGGCATGTGGACTGTAAGATGTGACTTTAATCTTCAGCCATTTTCACCCAGCATCATTGAGGCTGGATTTGGGAAAGACTTTCAAGTTTAAGAAAGAGCGAGGCAGGTTCTCATCTTACATGGACAGAAGGATGGATGTCTGGGGGTCTCCCGTGCCGCCAGCCGTAAGGCAAATCCTAAGGACACTCAGATTCAGTTCATCGATGGAGCTTCCAGGTGTGTAGTTATGAGATTCATTTAATAAATTTTTACTATGTGTCTGCCATGTGCCAGCCTCTACTCTAAGGGCCAGGTACACGACAAGGAACAAAACTAACAAAGTCCCTTCCTCCCGGAGCTTATATTGTGGTGGGCCCAGTTTCACTCATTTGGAAAATGTGTGCAATCACACAGATAGTTCAGGTATAACGCATGTCTCTTCCATGCAGCCCACAGGACTTTTCAAAGGATCAAACTAACACAGACCAACGCAAGGCAAGAAGAGGCCTCACTTAGAAAACGGATGTTCACAAAGAACAGTCCAAAACACTAGAACAAAAATGGATTGGCAAGGAGCCATGTTCAATGGGAAGCATACTTGCCAGAATCTGAAGTAGTCAGTCAAGTGATCGAAGGGTATTTATTAGGCATCTTTAATGTCTCAGAAAAAATAGAGTTCCCATGATCCACTTCCTTGTTGGATCCGTGTCAAAGCCCCAGACCACAACAGAGAGGCTATTTCATGTAATTCTAAGACCTTTCCAGACAATGGTTGTGGATGTCAGGGCTGGCTTCTGTTCAATCTCAGTCCCTTCCTGTCCCTCCTCTGGTCCTTCACTTTCACACTTACGAGAAGGGAATGAGCAAAACCTGGGACCCCTTTAACGTATTCCATAGGGGCTTCCCAGGTAATCTGCTCCAAAACATCTTGCCTCCCTTATCTCTCTCTCTCTCTCTCTCTCTCTCTCTCTCTCTCTCTCTCTCTCTCTCTCACACACACACACACACACACACACACACACACACAAAATCTATATCCTAGAATCTCCAGATATA
>CAUYRT010050785.1:0-28433 GCA_963574885.1 Lepilemur ruficaudatus | reverse complement strand
TAGTGTTAATCAGTCTGTACCAGTTTGATGGCGAGTACACGTGGGGCCCATTCTTTGGGTTAGCCACTGCCCGGTCAGCTCCTCCCTGCGAGCCTCAAGGGTTTTGCTGGCTCCTTTCCTTCTGTGACGTGTGACTGTCCTTCTTTGTCTCACGTCGCAGTGCTGCCTGCCTCTTCACATACATAGTTTGCAAGTATTTTCTCTCATTCTGTGGGTTGTCTTTTTACTTTCTTGATAGTGTCTTTTGAAGTACAAGAGTGTATAATTTTGGTGAAATTCAATTTATCTATTTTTTTTGGTTTGCACCTTTGGTGTCATATCTAAGAAAGCATTGACAAATCCAAGGTCAGAAAGATTTACTCCTATGTTTTCTTCTAAGAGTTTTATAGTTTTAGCTCTTAAATTTAGGTGTCTGATCCATGTTAGTAAATTTGTAGATGTAGTATGTAGTAGGGGGTCCAAATCTGTTCCTTTGTATATGGATATTCAGTTGTCTCCGCAGTCATTGTTGAAGAGATTATTCTTTCCCTATTGAATTGTTTTGGCACCCTGTTGAGAATCCATTGGCTCATTTCCAGACTGTCAGTTTTATTCCGTTAATCTATATCTCTATCTTTGTGCCAGTACCGCACTGTCTTGATTACTATTGCTTTGTAGTAACGCAATGGCAAGGAGTAGAAGTGGGTTTGAACCCAGGTATCTCTGCCTTGAATACACCTGTTCTTACTCTCCATTCAGGAGCATTGAAGGTATATAAACCTTTGGGGAAGACTCTACTCAAGGGATGATCAGTTTGATAAGTTTACAACTTCAAGGCGCAGGAAAAGATCTCAATTTTAGCTATGTTTTTTGCTATCTTTTCACACCATCTCTGTTGGATGAACCTCCTATCAAATAACTTTGAACTGCTACTTCTCCCCAAATGCTTCCCTTCATAGCCCTCCAGTATAGCAACCCTGCCCCCTTCCCAACTAAACAAACAGTTTCTTCACTTTCAGTCTCTTGCCCTTGTCCTGGTTTTCCTGGTTCTGTTCACGCCTAGCCCTCTTTGCTCCCCAGCCGCCCTATGCTGGGTCATTGACATGAACAACTTCTTTGCGGGTGTTAGCCAGTGTCCTCTTTAAATCTCCCTGCCTTTGGCAAGGCTCAGACCAGAGAGCTTCACCAGCATGGCAGGCATTCTCATCATATTGAAAGGGTTCCTGAAATCCTAGCCTCTCTGTCAACCAGAGCACCTGGCATACAGTAGGCATTCATTCTTTCCTACAGAAAATGGATTCCCTCCACATTAGAAGTACAAGAGTGATTTCTGCCCTACCAGACTCCAACATATTGCCCGACGCACAAAAAAGCATGCCCACCAAACTGCACAGACTATTCTCAGCCTAGATTTTTTTCTAGACTGAACCAATGCAGATCTAAGAACTGACTTCAGAATTCCTTTTGTAAAAGTATCTGTTTTAACAAACTTCTTAACAAGTATGGTGATTTTAAAACATGTACCCCAGTTCTCTGGTGCTCTACCCATTGACAGGTGGGATTTCTGTTCTTGTCCATTGGATCTGGGTTCTGTGATTGTTTGTCAAATAGTGATGGTAAAAATGATGCTGTGTCGGTTTCTGAAATAAGCCTTAAAAAACTGGCAGCATCTGCCTCCTGTCTCTTGGGAGACTCACTGTTAGAGCCCAGCCACCATGTTTTGAGGAAGCCCAAGCAGTGACAGGCCCCAGTGAAGAAGCCCTTTGCTCTTGGGCCCAGCTGAGCCCAGCTGACAGCTGGCATCAGCGTGACAGTCATGTGAGTGAGCCATCCTGGAAATGGATTCTCTAGTCCCTGGACTGCTGCTGTGTGCAGCAGAGCCAAGCCTTCCATGCCAACCCTGCCCATATTGCAGATTCATGAGTGAAACAAATGATTTTTGTTGTTCAGCTTTTTAGTTATAGTTAAAAACGAATGATTGTTTTTAAGCCACTAAGTTCTGGAATACTTTATTTCATAACTACCTAGAACAATGGGTGTGCTTGATCATAAGGGAATGTCTTCTGGACATAGTGTAGTGAGTCTGCATTAGTAGGGCTTCATTTGGTGGTTAAATTGCTTTGATTTAGCAAGAAATGAAAGAAAATTGGAAGATGGGGAGCCTCAAGCTAGGGACCGGAGAAGCAGAGAGTGAAAGGAGGGAGAGGATGAAGCAAAAATTCACTCAACAACCAGGGACAATTGTCTCTTGCAGAGATGGCATGGGGCTATTTAAGAATAGGAATGTCAGTGGTTCAGGTTTAAGGTGTTTGCTGATGCAGCTGCCTGCCATGTGGTGAACCACCTGCTAATCCCCATCGGGTCACCCTAAACGTTCAGCCAAATCCTGCTGTACACATGGCCCCTGAGTCTGGAATACTCGACTGGAATAAAGGATTGGGTGGGTGTGGTGCCCAGTGAAGGCTGGCAAGGCAAGGCGATGCAGAGAAAAACAGGGACTTGATGTAAAAGGGAGAAAAAAGGGAGAATGTAGTTTGAGAACTCATTGGAAACAAGAGCTGGAAGCCGAAGTGACTCAGGAACATATGAGGCTTGGAGCTGCCCTTAATATCTTTTCTTGCTCTAGATCCCTGAACCCCTGGACATACCTGAAAAATCCTAGATGTCCTTCTTTGTGGACAAAGAATTCATGGATTCAAGTGTTTGGGGGCTTTAATCTTAAGGTTTATAGTGACTTCAATTGACTAGTAGTTGATTCAAGAGATGTGTTACAGCATTGATCCTCATTGTGCAGAAGGTCTCCAAAATGTGTGCCTCCGATATACACTTTTGAGAGGGATATTACTTTCCTGAGGCTCAGTGTGGGCCCTCAGGGACCACTGAGACCAGGTGGTCTATGTTGCCCTGTGGTGTCACTGGAGTGTCACACACCTTGGTAGGTGCCCTTCCCAGTGCTACATAGCAAGGCAAGCTTGGGCCCGACTCTGTAGGTTGGCCAGGTGAAATACTCTGGGTACAGGGAAAAATCTATAATGTTAATATTTTAGTTAAGTGGGGGATTTCAGCTAAAATAAAATGAAAATATCCAAAGCTTGTTTTTTGAGTTAAAATAAAGACAAACAATGCATGTTTTCTTTGTAGTTACTTTTACTGGAAAAAAAAACAACAACAAAACATTTTTTTTTTCAAAACAGTCAAAAGACCATTACACAAGATTGCACAATCATTTACAAATGCTGGCAATTTAAGGTAAGTAGGCCTAGTCTCACAGAATCCTTGCCTAAGTAGCTTTCTCCATATGCAACACACTGAAAATGCAATTCTCAGAGCCGCTGGGCTGGATTCAAAGTCCCCTTGGCCAAGCTTGCACTGCATTCTATAATTGAATCACACCAGATCTCAGATAGGAACTGTTCAAACAAGATTTCTACATTGAGTGCTGTTTAAAATTCCACATTCTTTCCATTTGCCACTGGCTTTTCTCATAGTCAAGGGTACAATTCAGCATTATCCAATGTCCTTCGCCATTTATCACACAATTTACTCTTCTCAGTTCGAACATAACTTCTCCAGTCTTCACATTCTTTTCAACCACCTGGTCTTTACTACACAATAGTATGATTTATATGTCAATACAGAAACCCACATCTTCAAAGGGAGGGGTGAGAGAAAGGACCACCTGCTATGCAGACAGGTGCAGTAGGTAATTTAGGAAGCCCCGGGAAGGACTTTTGGCCATTCACACAAGCTCGTAAAAAGCGATTATGAAATTTAAAAAAAGAAAAAGCAATCAAATTGGATGTGTGTGTGTTTTATTCTGCACCATTATGAATTCAACAGGAATACATCTAATAATGTGCTCTAGTTGCAACGTGAAACACTGAAAGTTACCAGCTTAAAAACGTTGCTGTGAATGTTCAGTTCTCTTCTGAGACACGGGGCATACAAAGGAGTCCAATTTCCAGAATCTTCCCCTGGGCTTTGTACTCACATGTGCCACAGATGGACATGTTTCTTCTCCAGAGGACCAGAGTCTGCAATTCTGATTAGATTCAAACTCAAGGCACCAATTAGCGAGTGCTACATGCTTTATTAATGATATTATGCACCTGTGAGGTCTACTTAGGACCCAGAAATTAGTTAAGAATATATAAGTAGTCTCTTGAAAATATATATCTTATCTCTATATATTTCTCTGTAGAAATTACGTAAAAGCCTAACATAGTTTATGAATTTGATTTTTATAAGTAGTTTTCTCAAACAAACTTACACACAATATTTCCCCTCAACAGTACTGATAAAATACAGGGCACCTTTTTCTTTCAAGTATTTGGGTAAAATAGCATACCCTGAGAATTTGGGGTGCAAACCTACACCTTGTAAACTGTAGAATGAAACTCCTCGAGCACCACATAAGAAAATGTATACCATGATAGTTTTTAAACACAAAGACTATCATTGAATGTGTTTTCCCACGCACATATACATACTTATTATGAGATTATAGTCACTCTACTTAGGAATCAATACTGTCCTGCAGTCCAAAGTATTAATGTTATTTCAGGTAGCGTGAGCATTCGATTTGCAGCAAACACAGACTTTGATTTCTATGAAGTATGAAAACAAAATATATCTTTTAAAGAGGCAAAGATGATAATGCCAAATCTGAAAATAAGAAAAAAGAATTTATACCACCAGATATTTCCTAGCGATAGGAAGAGGAATTTGAAATAAGTGTTAATAGTTGACATTTATCATAAAGGTGTCAAAGTGTAATTTGTTTTAGCTTATTTACTCAGTGACAAACTGACAGAGAGAGTCTATAAGCTCAGTCATTCCTTGCATATCTAATCCTGAGGGCAATTTCAGTGAGTGCTTTCAAAAAAATACATCCTGGTAGAATTAAATTTTCATACTGGTTACAAATGTGTTCAGTTTTCCAGAAACAATTCAAATGGGGCATATTTCAAACATGACGCTTTACCAAGAAGGAAAAAGAAGAAAGATATGGGTTAAGATCTCTGCACACAATGCCCTGTGGTTCTTCTGGACAACTGAAACACACATAACCCTGAGAGGAAATCGCAAACACCAGATTCTGCAATTCTGATTAGATTAAAGCTCAAGGACCTGTCTAGGAAATGCTTTATTAACGATTTTATATACATAAAGCAGCGGTCCCAACCTCGTTGGCACCAGGGACTGGTTTCATGGAAGACACCTTTTCCACTGGCTGGGGGGAGGGATGGTGAGTGACGGGAGCGGCTGTAAACACAGATGAAGCTTCGCTCACCGGCAGCTGCTCATCTCCTGCCGTGCGGCCGGTTCCTAACTGGCCATGGACTGGCATGGGGTCAGTGGCCCGGGGGATGGGGACCGCAGACAAAAAGCATAAAAGGATAGTTCAGTAGCTAAAGGGACATTGTTAGGATGATAGTTTTATGGGTCAGAAGGCTTCATAGACTCTTGTATGATTCCACTCTGGTTGGAAAATGAAGGGCACATGACGTCATTTAAATATCCACACAACCTCGGGAAATGACAACACAGTGAAAATGAGGCTGGAGATTGACCTCGTGCCTATGAAAATGTCCTTTCCCTGTCACTTGAGGTAGTAAATGGCCTAGCAGCTTAATATGGTTTGGCAAAAGAGAGAACCATAAAATTATTAATAAATAATGTGGCATTGGTAGAACATTATTTTAAAGTTAAATTTGTAACCACCTGGACATTCACTATGTCCTGGACAACTTCCCAGAGGGTGCAGCCTCTTGGACAGAATCAGCAAATGAAAAGTTCTCCTTTCTTTCCTAGTCTCTGTCCTAGTTTCCCTCAATGTGAGAATTTAAAGTTCAGATCTGCTGGGGATAAATATTGATCAACAGTTTATGGGCCCCCAAACCCTCAACTCTATCACACCTTCTAGGGAAAGAGGGGTCTCCTTTTGAAGCGCTGGCAAGCAATGACTACTCAGCATGGCCACTGGGCTTTCCTAAGAGTCACACATGACTTTAAATCAGTCTTACCAGTTTGGTACTATCCACCTAAATTGTATGTATGTTTCACCAGGTGTGTTCAAATACTTGAGAGTTTATGGTGCTACTTTCAGTATTGAAAGTCTGAGATCTTTGAAATGGATTCTACTTTCTCGTTTTAATGTTAAGGGACCTCAAACTCAGCCAGTCTCTCCTGAACATGAGGAAGTGCTGATGCTGTAAGATTTATTCCCTGGCGGTGAGAAATTAAGTTCTGGGTGGATAGACTGATTTGCCTGGGTAAGAAGACCTCCCTGATAAATAACAAACAATGATTTTCCTGAATATGGCACAAAGGCATCTTTTTTTATGCAGAGACTATGTTTCATGCTTCATGTCTCATAAAGGCTATAGCTTCATTCCATAGCTTATTGGCCTAATGAGCAATTGAATTGGGACCAAAGCTGACTATTTCTGCCTCAAACGTTTCCCTTTACCCAAGAAAACTTATTTTTTTTTTTTTAGAGTAAGATCCCTTTAAGGAAGGCCCTGAAAGTGAAGTTGAGTTTTTTCTAAAAAGAGTCTAACTGAGATGAGAAACAAGACTACAAAATAATAAGATATAAATCACACAAAAATCATCTGATAATTTTGTACTCGCACCTTCTGTCATGAGTAGCATGAAATTCGGTGGCTCTAAGAAGCAATTTTAGGCACAATCCAAATATCGACGGTCATTAAAATTAAAATAAGGCTCTTTAAAAATTATCAAAATGCTTTAACAAATAAGTAAATAAAAGGAGATTTGTTTTAAAAGCCTGGGAGAACTTTCAGATTATTCCTTCAAAAAATAATTAAGAAATATTAATATGTCAACATAACCTTTGCCGAGTATATATTGACATACTTATTAATTATAATAAGCTAAATATTTACTGTTCAATCAACTGGGAACACTCACTCAAATAGCCTTCAGAATTGGGTAACAACTGAGAAAGTATTGGATGTTGATGAAAGATTTCATGATTTAGATTCTCAACATCTCTTAAAACCTGCCTCCTAAGAAGCAAGTGCTGTAATTTGAGGTTGCTTCTTTTGGGATGGCTGGTCTAGGGCTGGAGGGAATCAGAGTCACATTCTATTCTCTGCTCCCCAACAGTTCACTCTTTAGACTCCAAACAATCCATGAGAGACAAGAGTATGCAACTATGGGGGGAATCATTCAAGAAAAGAAAAACGCTCTACACTTACAACAAAGGTTGGCTTCTTAAAGGGAAATAGATATTTTATACCTTTTTGAGACTAAGAACTCAATTGTAAAAGCAATCACCGGCTCTCCCATATTTTAAGCCATTCTACTTTAAGGCAACAAATAATGTCATGACATTGCACAGATGGGAGAAATAAAACAAAGTAAACAAATGTTCAAACCACTGTTTTTCACAGTCACATTTGCGATTTCACAATCACATCATGCCAAACCAAATAAAAGAACATAGAGAACAACTGAGAGAGTAACTAGGTCTGGCTGGTGTATGATTCAAAGAGCAGAACCATCATTTTTAAAACCGAAATACGTGCTACAACTCTGCCAGCTACTCTTGATGGATTGTAAGAACCTGTAAGGAGATTTGTGATCCAAATTACTGAGTTGCTGGCTTGGTTTACAACAGAACCAATCCCATTCTGTTGTACGTTTTGTTTGAACCATGCGAACAAAGGGACTGTTTGCCTAGTCACAAGTGCAGGAGGGAAGGAGGTGAATAGAAAGCTTATATCCTGTATTAAAGTATAAAAAGAAATAGTTTTACAGGGGGAAAATGCAACCATTCAATCCACTTAGTAAAATTAAAATAACAGAAACTGCCTCAAGAGGGTTGTTCAGGAAAATAGAGAAACTTACACACTTGGTTTATAAGAAGCAAAAATTAAGAATAACACATGTGGAAGAAGTTTTTCAGATGAATTCTCAATGCTATCACAATGCAACTTTCAGATTGAAGGAGAATAGTCCATCTTGTCTTGCTCCTATAAAAAAAACAGTCAAAGAAAAGACTGTTAGTTCTAAAAGCAAATCTTACTTTTAAAGAGGCAAGAAAAATGTCAAAATATATTTTATTTAACTATTTGGCTAATTTTAATATTAATGATGAAGTTCATGTTTTAAAATATGTTTGAGAAATGTGTTTCTGAACCTACTAAACATTGCATGACTTGAAGAAATGCCCAGAGTGGAACCTGAATTAAATCTAATTAACCATTTAAAAATGGTTTTGGAGTTAAATGTTTAGTTCCATTGAAATCATTCATAGCAGAGATAAAACACTATAATAGATATGTTCCTAAAATCAGCATGAAAAAGCGATATTTAAATGGAAACATTTGCAATTCAGCTTGAGTTAGTAATCAAGTTAAATGAGCAAACTCCATACTGAGAATTCTTGTAAAGCAAATGATCACGGTCTAAATTATGTGAAATTTCACACTGCGCATTTTGTTTAAAATGAGATATACTGGATAGAACCTATAACTTAGTTAAATCCATTCTCAGACAGCATTGACATGTCCAAAAGCTTACTAAAAATTAGCTATTTCTTTCTATCTTTAGATATCAATAGTATATAGTAGCTATACTGGAACTTTGCCTAAAGAACTTTTGTTTTAACATTTGGGAGTTGATACTTGAACATAATATTATGAAGACATAAATATAGTAGCCTACAGGTAATATTTGTTAGGGATTAAGAAGACTTATGTGAAAAAAGTATCCAAGAAGTATCTATTAAGAGATACCTAACCAATTACATGAAATCAGAAAAGTGAGGCAAAGGATATTTAAATTCTGTCATCTAGAAATACACCTATTGAAATATACATTTAAGAAAAGAAAAGTCTCTAAGAATCACATATGGTTTTTTTTATTTTATTTTATTATATATATATATATATATATTTTTGAGACAGAGTCTCACTCTATTGCCTTGGCTAGAGGGAGTGCCATGGCGTCAGCCTAGCTCACAGCAACCTCAAACTCCTGGGCTCTAGCAATCCTTCTGCCTCAGCCTCCCAAGTAGCTGGGACTACAGGCATGTACCACCATGCCCAGCTAATTTTTTCTCTATACTTTTAGTTGGCCAATTAATTTCTTTCTATTTATAGTAGAGACGGGGTCTCGCTCTTGCTCAGGCTGGTTTCAAACTCCTGACCTGGAGCGATCTGCCCGCCTCAGCCTCCCAGAGTGCTAGGATTACAGGCGTGAGCCACCGCGCCCGGCTTCACATATGGTTTTATAGCTCAAATGAATATACTTCATGTTTATTGCATTGTTTTGTATTTTATCTTGAGAAAGAAATGAACTTCAGGACGAAAGGGACTATCATGGGTCTGGAGACCTCTCAGTTGCTGAATTTAAGGTTTTCTATTTTAGGACATACAGAGCAGCAACAGGAAAAAAAACCTTAATTATTAGAAAGGAAAAAGAAAATGGGAGACTAACAAGAATAATTTCAATGTGGATCTAGGGATTTGACAACACTTCTGGCTGAATCCTATCGTAAGGCAAGGTTTGCAAAGTCTCCGTGTGCAGAGTGAGAAGACAGGGTGGGGGGAGAGAGAGAGAGAGAGAGAGACACTGCACCATAGGATGGTGACAGGAGTCTGAGAAACGGAGAAGAAATCTGGTTACACAATCTCCTGTTATCATATTTAGGGATTGATTGTCCAGATACTGCCTTTTTGGATCGTCACGGGATATTCTTTCTGTTTACGTTAACTTCAGAGGACGCTTGCTTGAAATCTTGAAACTAACAAAGTTGGTCCAATTCTTATTAAAGAAAAAATAATAAAAATTGTCAGTATAACCTATCAGAGGCCCCAAGAACTTTTACTGTGACACAACAGATCGTGAAGAATCAGTAAAGACGACAGGGGTGACTACACTGTCTCCAGGGAGTTTGGCTGGGTGACTTCCCAGGATTTTAGGGCCAGAACACATGACAGAGTTCAGGAGGGACGCTGGGTCAGATGTTCCCTTTCTCTACACAGGCCTCTGCCCAGACAGAGAGGAAAGTCACCACACGCAGCTGGCAAGCTATGTCCAGAGTTGTGTAACATTCTAGAAGGCCTTGGGGGATAGTAGAGTACCCTGACATCCAGCCAACTGGCCTGCCCTGAGGGTCAGGCAGCCAGTGCAAAGGGGACTGCGGAGCTGTGGGCCGGGCCTCCAGTTTGGGGAAACACAGACCAATCCTGGGGGCGGTCCCCTGACTCTGCCCTGGGAGTCCGCATGGGTAAGGGCTGACTTTCTTCTCTGGTGAGAGGCCTGAGAAGATCGGAGGATTCTGAGGATTCTAGATCTTCTATGAAGGTCTAGTCTCCAAGGGAGATTGAATGTTTACTACGTGCCGTATACCGCGTGCTATGTTTTTCGTAATGGTTTTATAATTCAATGTTCACCATTCTCCTGAAAGATGTCTCTAGTTGACAGATGAGGAAACAATCACAGCAAGAGTGAGTTGCTTGCCTAGACTGGTATGAGACAGTGCTAAACTTTGAGCCGGGGCTGCCTGACTTCAAGTCACCTGTACTTGTGCTTTTGCGGCTCGCTTTCAGCTAAGATGCTGTCACCCACCGGCGTCCCAGGGCGTCCTGCCGTCACCTGCTCTCTGCACATCTTCCCTCCCTGCACACAGAAGACACGACCCCACCACCGGCAGCCACAGCCCCTAGAAGTTCTGAAACTGGCTCAGGTTTCTTTTGGGGGCATAAAACGTTCTAAAGAAAGCTAACATTTTTAATCAAAAGAAAGACATACGTAGAGGCTTAGAATATGCTGGACATTCCCGGTTGAGGATTAATTTCTTAACTTATTCCCTTTCCCCACCCTTCCTCTAAATCCACAACACACACACACACACACACACACACACACACAGAGCAGCAAAATGGCTAGGAAATTCTGTTTTCTCTTGGATAGGACTCTTCTTTTCCTTTGAATGAAACTGAAGTTAGAAAAATAAGCAGCAACGTAGTCAGTCAAATTCCATCTATGTTCTCTCTCTCCCCTCCACGAGGACATTAATGTTTCATATAATCAATCCTTTACCAGGATGATGGATGTGGCCAAGAAGCCAAATGCCATGGCTGAAACATTCTGGAGAAGTAGGTAGTGAAAAAGACCTGACACAAAGGACAGATAAGGGAAGGGGGACAGTTCACAATAGCACTCTGACCAGAAGGCAGAGAGTAAGAGAAGTGGACAAACAGGGCGTCATCTACAAGAGCAGGGGCCACTGGATTTCGGTAACTGTTGACCTGGGATAAGTTATTTTTTCATTAGCCGAATAGTGCTTAAAAATAGTACCTACTTGTTTTAAGAATCCAGTGGCATCATGTTAAGTGTTGGTATATACTAAATGATAGATACACACTAGCTATTACTTCTCATTTTTTAAATTAATTTTAGAGAGGGAAGGGAAGAAAATATACAGGCAATAGAATTAACTGTGGAGAAAGGCACAAAATAGTAAGCTAGAGGAAAGCTACAATCCAATAAAAGGGAAAGGGAGAAAAGAAAACACAAAAAAGACATTAAGAAGATAATAAAAGAAAACAGCAGCTATATATAGGAATTGGGGAAGGAATCCGCAATCAAGTTGGGGGGAACAGAAAGAAACTAATTGATTCAGCTAAGGAATTATGGAGTGAACTGCAAAGGAAATGTCGAGCTTGCACCCTGCAGCTCAGCTACCTGGCCTGCGTTGGCAGAAGACAGGGAGGGCAGATTCCTGTCCCTTTGGTGACCTGCCAGGGCTGCGCAAAGCTTTAAGAACGTCCAGGTGAGGGAGCTGGCAGCACCCACCCAGGCCTGCCCTTTAAGCTGTCCAGTCCTTGACAAAAACAAATTACAAAAGAAGTGAGGAGAAAAGAAGGAGCAAGGTGGGTGCACTGAATTAAACCGAGTTGCAGTGAATGGGTAGTGAGAAACCACAGTGAAGAATAAATTGGAAAAAAAGAATTGCAAAGAACAGAAAGTGCATTCTCAAATGGCGAGGGAAAAAAACGGGACCTGGTAGGACAGGCACCAGGAAGCGAGACCATCAAAGAAAGGTGGCCTTAGGGTGAAAGAGAGAAGCAGAAATAGACAGCAGGAAGAAAATGCCTGTGAACAGCCTCTGCGCTCCAGCCTGGGCGACACAAGACCAGCGTGGAGTATTTAGGTTCTGAGTCCCAGTTCTGCCCTGAAGGGAAACTGTGACTCAGGAAGGGTCACTTAACCTCTTTGAGCCCCAATTTCCTCTTGCAATTTTAATACAAGGGGACCGCGTTTGATGCCCTAAGTACTGGTCTAGGGCCCCCTTAGAACACTCTATAAAAATAGCTCTCCCTGAATCCAGCACTTTCTCTTTCTACTGTAGTTGCTGATGCGTGGGGCTTTATTAGGGGGGTAGAAATAACTCCGAGGAGAGAAAAGAAAGACCAACAATATAGGAGCAACATGAAGCACACCGAGAAATGAAGAAACGAAGTCTTACAGGAAAAAAAAAGGACATTCAAATGAAACAATACAATTGCAAAACTCTCTCACGCTGGTACCTGCTATTAACAGGCATGGTGCCAACTAAAGTTTTTTAAATTAATATTCCATATTTATTTTATCTTTATGCTTTTGTAAATCGTATTTTAGTAGCAAGTCTCAATTATAATTTTAAAACCAAAATATAACATCTAAGTGGGCAGGAGAAAGCTGGAAAGCGAATGTCAGGGAAGGAAAAATACAGCCACAAGCCTCAAACGACAGAAAACTAAAGCAAAAATAATCGCATCCAAAAGTTGACCAAGATCCCGTAGAGAAGAGATCTGCAAAACCAAACTAGACAGACAAAAATTACCTAACCAAAAAAAAAAAAAAGTGAGAGAGAGAGAGAGAACAGAAGAGAGAGAGAGAGAAAGTGATGAAGTTTTGCAGCTGGTGTGCCCAGCACAGTGGTGTGTTTTAACTGGGTCACCGCTGTGGCCATCTGGCCTTGGCGCTACCGGGTGCTCGGTGGTGACCAGCCTTGTCTTTTTATCACAATGTGCACTGGCATCACCAAATAATAATCAAATAAACAATAGTATCGATGATCTTTTTCGATGTGACATGAGAAAATTTGAGAAATACTGGAGTATGGACCACAGGACCAAGAGAAGTGAGAAAAATCCTCCCATAAAATCAAAAATAAATAAAGGAAAATTCATAATAGAATAATCAGAAAGATAACAGCAGCTGGTTGTGCTTAGATATACACAGGGAGGGAAAAAGCAAAGCTCCCTGTTGCAACGTGGTGCTAAAAATAGAGGATGAAATACTTATTATTTGAGCCGGAAGGAATCTTAAAGGTTACGACAGTTCTTGAACACTGGCTTTGCAGCTGAGTCTGTACAGGTCTGTCTCCTCCTGGGGGAATGCAGGCTCTTGACCTACGGGACTGTAATGGGTCACATGGGGGTTTGTAGCTGCACCGCAGAGCACACAGGAGCTGGTAGAGTGTAGACATATAATTCACGTTTGTTGAATGAATCAGCGAATTAGGGCACTTGGTTCCAAAGTTCATTTTACAAAAGTTCAGAGAGGCAAATGAAAACGTAGATGGTTACTGGCCAAATGTCACCAGGGAGCAGATCCCAGGTGTCCCTGCCGGTGCAGGGACCATTGCACCTCCACTGCCATCCTTCCTTCGCTCCACGCATGCTACTAAGGAGTATAAAGAGGGGTCTGCAGGGAGCATGGTGTGGCCAGGAGTTCAGAGCCAGCTCCGCAGGTCCTGGCTCTCTCGCTTTCCGGGGATCACAGAAATACCATTTCTTTCTAAATCCCAGTATTCTTCTCTGTGAAATATCATGGTTGCATCCAATCCTTTACGTAACTTCTCAGTTGAAAGGCAGATATATAACCCTACCCCACCTCAAAAATACAAATCTCTGCCAGAAGTCTGGTTTTCAAAGGAAAAATCAAACGGAAGCCACTTCTCAAGATTTCTCCGACTGACCATTCAAATCAGCATCAGTTGGTTTTTTGAAATGTCTTAAGTGTTTAAGAAACTTTTCACACAAGGAAAAGAGCTGCTACACATTTTCTTTAAAATCTATCTGACTTTTCTTTGGAAAGTGGTGTAGAACTTTCAGGAAGATAAATGTTGAAGGATTTTAATTCATTATTTGAGTTTGGCTAAGTCGATTTTTGCCTGCACCCAAAAAGCTAGCATTTAGTTCCGATTTAAGACTATTCTTCTTAAATCAAGAAACCAGCTTTTGCTTATCTATCTTTTTTTCTGTCTGTCTTTAGGACTGTTTACTAAAATAAAGGTTGTGCTTTCAAAAAGGGAAACATCTTCGAAAATCACTATTCAAGTGTCAAATACTAAAAACTCTGATGTCTATCTGTGTCTGATGGCAACAACTCCAAGTCTAATCTCTCTAGACTGACCAGGCGGGAGACAGGCCAAAGGCAGCTGCTAAGCGGACACCGAGCAAGTGTGTGCCCCGGTCTTCCCTCCTCCTCCTCCCTGTCCTCTCTTCCCCTCGCTTCTGAACCTCCACAGCCTGCACAAAGGCCTCGCAGGATTAGCCGGCCTAAAATAGCCCTAGGTAAACACACCACCTGTCCAGGAAATTAAAACACTTTTGCCTACGGCCCACTCTTCCTTTCGCAAAACCAGCTCTCTAATTCTGACTCTCCTTCCCATGCAAATTGAACGTTTTCTTTATTTTCCATACCAAACAAAACATACGGTATTTACCTTTAACTTTTCCCCCTCCCCTCTTTATCTGTGGTCATCACACAGTGCCTGTTGCAGACTCCTGGAGGAGAGCTCAAATAATCTATTTCTATTTCTAGATTTCAGCTAAAATGAGATTTACGCTTTCACCTGAATTCTTAGAGAAAGACCCAAGGATTTTTGGACAGTGGCTTATGTTGTCTTACAGTAGGATAAATGTAATAATATACAGTAACAATCCCCTAATCTGAAAAAGGTTTTACAGGTTTCAATGTGCTGTGAAATCATCTGACATTCAGTTACAAGTCAAGGGACAGACATTATTGTCCCCACTAGAGACGACACATGAATGCTATGGAGTTTTTAATGCTGAAGATCAAATAGCTGGTGACCATCTGTGTAAGTTTATAATCCAATGATCTTAATCCCTAATTGATGGCTCTTTTATTGCACAAAGCAACAATATTCCTTTGTTCCTTTTTAGTTAAATCAGGGAAGAGAGAAATGGCTTATTCTATTATAGAAGCATAAATAGGATTTCTCTTCTACTATGATCTTACCAAGAAGTGAAAGTCCCAGAAGCATTTATGATCTCAACCTTTCCTACTATGAAAAGAAGAAGAGTATGAGGGGCAAGTTTGTCCCCACCCTTCTGCCACCTTTGCACTCCCATCTGAGGGCGTCTTTGCCCTGTCTTACAAGTTTGACCAAAAATGCCCTGGTTTGAACAGGCCAAGCTCACTCTTCCTATCAAGTTCCTGTATTTACAGCGGGGACTCCTGTCTGTGGCTTTGGATCAACCTAGGTGGCAGGAATCTATTTTCTCTGATTTCCTTTGCATAGGAATAGGTGTGGAAGTTGATTCTTTTCCGAAAAAAGAGAACACGGATATGAAAGTGAGTGCCTTGGGGTGACTGGCAGTGAAGCTTAACGGATTCGGTCTGAATAAGACTGGAATAAACACAGCAACTCCATTCAAGAAGCTGCAGCTCCACGATCATCTCCCCTCTCCTAGAGATCACTCGTGTGTGTGTGTGTGTGTGTGTGTGTGTGTGTGTGTCTGAAAGATACACTGAAGACCTTAGACTCATCCTAAGAAAAAGCATTCCTATCAACTGAAAAGTTAAAAACAATAGTTTAAAAAATACAGCCCCTTTGTATAAGCAATTTTAAGAGGAAGAGAGGGGAGAAGCATTTCTGCAGATTCTAGAGAAGCTCCCTAAAGAGAAAACGTCTGTCTTTGACTCTCCTGACTGCTGGGGACCAAACAGATTAAAGGGGTTTCCAGTGATCTCCCAGGACGTTTGGTGCCTTCTGTCACTGGGCCTGCCAGGAACAAAGAGCGAGGCTCACTCCAGGAAATCAGGCTGGGTGGCCATCTGCCTGCCTAGCCAGCCTCCACCAAACGTGGAGGGGTCAGGCTGGGGTTTTGTTCTATTCTCCCAGACTGCCCGTTTCTAGAACCAGCCTCCTCAGCTGTAAGTCTCCCACTTCAGGGACAAAGAAACAGGCCTGTCCTTACTCTCTTAAGCCTGATTATCAAAGTGCAATTCACTTACCAGCAGCTGCTTCGCTCTCCTCTCCCGGGACCGCTCATCATCTGTGCTCCACCACAAAGCTCATGGTGGTGCCGTCGAAGGACGGGGGAGCGATGAGCCGCGGCCCCAGGGGCTGCGAAGTGATGCTGATGACAGGCTTGCCGTGCAGCTGGGCAAAGCCCTTGGCCCCCACGAGCTGGGATGTGGCCACTGGCGCTGAGGACGAAGAGGAGGCCGGAGACTGACCAGAAGCCATGAAGTACGGGGCCTCCAGGAACGTTGCAGCTGCCTCTTTGCTGGGGGGCTCTGTCGCCATGGGGGAGAGCTCGCTGCCCCCAGGAGTGTGAGCAGTTGGCGTGGGCTGCAGGGCGTTGGCGGGCAGCACGGTGGGCAGAAACCCTGGGTAGATCATGTAGGTGGGTCCGTAGGCCCCGGGACTCAGGGCCAAGGGAGGCACAGGGAAGGACATGGGGGCCACAGCCTGCTGCTGAGAGGTCACAGGCACATCCACGTACTGCCCCGTCTCAGGGTCGAACAGTCTCCGGGTCAGGGGCTGCACTGGCGTGTCCACCAGATAGTACTGGCCGGTGGTCACGTCCAGGAGCATCTTGCGCTGCGTCTGCTGAGGCTGTGGCTGCTGGAAGGGGTCTGTGGGGACCGCAGCTGGGCCTGCAGGTGCCGGGGCAGGCATGCTGGGTGGGGAGAAGCAGATGACCTGGGGCTGGGCCCCCTGCAGGGCGAAGGGCAGTGGCTGCTGGTGGTAGATGGCGGTGGGGGCATGCTCCTGGCTCTGATGCCCTGAGGGGGCAGCTACTGTCTCCCGGGGGTTGTCGGGTTTCGTACGCCAAGTTGGCCGGCTGGTGCCACTGACCTGAGAGCCTTTGGGGCTGCTGGGGACCTGACTGCGGGCGCTCAGGGGGGGCAAACTGCAGAGAGTGGTGGCTGAGGAGGTGGGGGCGCCCTCCCCGGCAGCCCCGGGCCTGCCTGGAAGCTCCCCTGCAGCAGAGCTTCCTTTAAGGGGGATGGCCAGGTAATTCTCACAGTCACTATTGCTCTTCTCCAAACTGCTGCCACTTTTCCTGTTGGTCACCTCATCAGGAGGTATCTGGGTGGCCGGAGAGATCCTGAGGGACCGGAGTCCCTGCGATTTGATGCCCTTGGTGGCTGAAGGGCTCTCTGGAGAGGGCCCTTGCGGGAACTTGCCGGCGACACCCCCAGTTTTCTGGGCGCTGCTGGCACTCACTGTGAACACGCTCCGGCTGCCGGGGAGTGGGGGGAGGGGCTGCAGGGGCTGGGTCCTCTCCACGTCCTTGTGCACTGGGGGGATATAGAGAGACCGCGGCCTCTGCCTGGCCAGGTTCTCAAAGGCCGCAGCCCGGGCAGACACACTCTCAGCGCTGGGGTTGGAGTTTCTCCGCTGCAGACGTTCTAGGGGGGCCCCGCGCAGCACCATACCACCCTTGTGTCCTGTGCCCCGCTCCTCCACCTCGCCCAGCCGTTTGGCCAGCTTGTCGTGGTCTCCCTCCGCACCCACCGCCCCTTCCCTCTCCTCGCTGGCAATGAGCGACAGGACGTGGCTGTTGGTCATCGTGGGCAGGGGGTCGCTCTTGCGCTTCCACTCGTGCCTGTTGAAGCTGTACAGCTCTTCCATGGACCTCACCGCGGCCGTCAGCTTCTCCAGGGCATTGCGGGCTGGCTTTGGGGCTTTCCCGTCCTCCTTAACCTCCTCGTCCTTGAGCCTCTCTGGGGTCTTCTGGGCAGAAGCCTTGGAGACAATCTTGAGCACCGGCAAGTATGAGCCCTGCTCAGGCTTGTTGGGGGCGATAGTGGCCACAGGCAGCCTGCCAGACGCCCTGTGAACCAAGACGGTCCCTTCTGGGGAGGAGGGGCTCAGGACGCCGCTGCTGCTGCTGCTGCTGCTGCTGTTTTTGCCCATGCTGTCCCGTGGCTCTCGGTCCGTGCTGTCCTCTCTCTGGTTCACTACGGCCTGGCACGTAATCACCAAGGGGGACAGGGATCTGGACCCACCAGCTGCAGCAGCCAGCTGCCGGGGTTTGGGCCCCGTCAGCCCCTGCTCTGGAGTAACACTGCCCTTGTCACTGCTGTCCCCTGACCCTTTGATTAGTTTCCTGACGTCTCTCACCTGGTGCAGAGGGCCTTGAGCCTTGGACTTGTCTCTGACATCTCTCACTTGGAAATGGGGCACTTTTTCCAGGCTGTCCCCGCGGAAGAGTTTCTGCTGTGCCCTGCCGTTGTCCTCAACGGTCTTGAAGAGGTTGGAGGCGCTGCCCACGGCCAGCTTGGGCGTGAGCAGCTTGGCAATGTTGAAGTCCGAGCTCGGCTGCTGCACGCTGCCCAGCCGGATCTTGATCTCGGGGGCCTTGGGCCTTATCACGGCCGTGGACGTGGCCTGGGCAGCAGGGTATTTGGTGGCCTGCTTCCCCGGCTGCTTGTCTCTGGGCGTCTGCTGGATGTTGGGGACAAACAGGCGAGACATGATGGTCGACTTGCCGGCAGAGATCTCGCCGAGGTCCGCCCTCCAGTCGGCCCCCCTGGGGAGCTGCAGCTTCCCGACGGCCGCGTGCTCTTCGCGCTTCTCCGCCTCCTTCTCCTTCCAGGAGCGGAAGGCGCTGTTCTGGCTGCGCAGGAAGATGCCCTTGACCGTCTCCGAGGCGCTCTTTTTAATCTCGCACACTTCCGTGCGTCCCTCCGCGAAACTCCGGCCAGAGCCCGCGCTGCCCTCCCGCGGAGTGCTGGCTTTGAACACGGGGGACCGAGCCCCGTCCTCGCCCACGTCCGCCACGCACTCCGAGCCCGCGTCCGAGTGGCGGGAGCTCTGCCGCTGCGGCCCGCGCTCCCGCGGCCTCTCCGCTGCGGCGGGGCCCTCGGCGACCTTGGGGGCGCCGGGCAGGTTTTGGTGGGACGTGTCCGTGACCTCTCCCCTCTCCATTTTGAACTCATGCTCCCGCTGCATCTTCTTGGAGATGACATTTTTGAGCAGGCTGGAGGCAAACCTGGACTTCTTCTGGGGGCCGTCGGCCCGGGGGATGGGCTTGCTGCCCTCGGAGGCCTCTGAGCCGTCGTCCGTGTACACCGAGCCCGGCCCCTTGCTGGAGCCTTTGGTGGCCCTGCAAGGCCCGGTGGCGGAGCTGGCTTTGCTGTCACTGCGTAGGTTCAGGGGTTCGAGGAGGGTGACGACGCGGGCGCCCGTCTGCACCTGCTTCTGGAAACACAGGGGTGTCTCCACGTGTTTGATCTCCCCTTCGACTTTGCTGACCACGAACTCCAAGGCCTTGGTCTGGGACTTCTTGGCCTGGATGTAGAGCTGGTCCGCGGCGGCCCTGGCCCCGCCGTCCTTCCTGAGCCCCGCGGCCACCGAGGCCGCGCTGCCCCGGAGCAGGCTCTGCTCCACCCGGGCGCCCACGCCCCCGCATTTTAGGTCCAGGAAGGTCGACCAGCGCCCGAAGCCCACTTCGGAGAGCGTGGTGGAGGACTCCCGGGAGCTGATGTTCAGAGCCTCAAAGTAGGGGTAAGCGAGGCTGCGGAAGGCCCGGGAGGTCAGGTTACCCACCTCCTTGTCCGCGTCGTCCAGCTCGCTCACGGCGCTGGAGGCCCCGCTGGAGTAGTCTGCGAGCTCCTTCGCCCGGATGGCCTCGCACCGGGTGTGCAGGCGAGCGGGGACGGCGATGAATTTCTTTGCATGGTCCTGAGCCACGGCTGCAGCCGGGTTTTGCTTCAGCGAACTTGAGTTGTGTTCAGCAGCTGTAGAGACGCGGAGGCTCATGTCGCCTTCATGCTTGGCAGCGTAAATAATGTTTTGCTTTGCACGCACGTTGCTAGGCTCATTTATAGCCCGGGAAGTCGGTTTGATTGATAGGAGGATCTGGCCTGCTGCGCTCCCAC
The DNA here is from genome assembly GCA_963574885.1 of Lepilemur ruficaudatus. NCBI lineage: Eukaryota > Metazoa > Chordata > Mammalia > Primates > Lepilemuridae > Lepilemur > Lepilemur ruficaudatus. Next base: position 8,279 of record CAUYRT010050785.1, on the reverse strand, counting down.
AGCTGCTCGCGACGGCGGCTGTCCCTGAAGCTGCCCCCGGGGACTCGGGCTCGCTCCGGAGGGCCGTGCCAGGCGCGGCCGATGGGGGCGTGGGGCCGCCGTCAGAGGGGCCGCTGCCCACTTCGGTGCTGCTGGTGTCGCGACCACTGCGCTCTGCGTCGGGGCGGGCCAGGTCGCTGCTGGTGGGGCTGGGTGTCCGGGTGGCGTTGGTGCTGGGAGTAGTGCTGAGGTAGCAGCTGTTGTCGTCATCCTCTTCGGTCAGGGTGGTGACGTCCCCTGGGGTCTCGTCGCTGCCTCCAAAGGAAGCATAGTCCACGAACGAGTAGATGACGTTGTTGTCCTCGAAATCCCAGCGCGAGGCCAGCCCCACGTCGAAATCCATGTCCTGTTCCACCTCACTCAGCTGGATCTCATGGGTGGTGATGTAGTGAGCCTCTTGTTCTTTGGGGGGGTCCCTGCTGCCCTGGGACTTGGCAATAATGTCCCTGCACTCTGTGCCATCTCCTTCCCCTCCCCCTCCCTCTCCCCCGACTCCTGATCTTTTCCCTCCTACTCCTCCCCTGGGCTGGCAATCCTCGCTCTCACCGCTCTCGCTCTCAAAGCCTAAGGATGAAGAGGAGGTGGCCAGAGCCCCAGTCGATGCGGTGGAATCTTCCATTTTGGAAAGGCCATCCTCCTCTCCTCTGTCCACTGGGGAGGAGGATAAGGAAGATGAGAAGCTGCCACCCTCACCAGTGGCAGAGAGCTGGGATCTGGAGGGTTCAGAGGAGGCAGGATTCCTCTGGGGGGTTGCGCCTTGACTGCTCGGTTCGCCCTGGGCTTCCTCCTTTGGGCTCCCAGGGGCACTCTGGTCCCCAGGGCAGGGCCCCGGGGTGAGTTTCATGGTCCGGGGACTGGCCCCCTGGACTCTGGCTGAAGCGCACATCTCCGCGTACTTGGCCCCTTGCTGGGAGGGGGCCGGAGGCGTGGGCAGCGGCCGCAGCTGCTGCGGGGGCTCCTGGCTGGCTGGGGTTCTGCTCTCCCCGTCCTCCGCCGCCACCAGCCCGGCCTGCGGATTCCACTCAGGAGAGGCTTCCATTCTGAGCCCTCTCCCGGGTCTCAGGGACAGGAAGAGGCAGTGGTGAGCGCTGGGGATGTCCCGGGCCCCTCTCTGGCCCCAGAGGGGCTGCAGAGTGGCTCTAAGCAGGGTCCCACGTGCCCGGACTGGCCCTGAAGCTGCAGGCACTGCTGTCACTGCTGCCACCACCTCCCAGGTCTTCAGCCCCTGTGGCGGGGAGGCAGCGAGCCTGAGGGAGCGAGGACAGCTCCAGGATGGGGCAGCGGAGGGGGTCGGTGGCTGAGGGGCCGAGACTGCGGCCAGCGCCCCGCAGCTGAGCTGTCCGGTCCGGCTGTTCGCCTGGCAGCGTCGGCAGTGAGGAGTCTGAATGCCATCAGCCCCGGAAGGAGCAGCATCTGCAGGTCGACCCTGGGATTCCCAGAAATGAAAGGAAAGCATGTGCTGTTTCTCGTGAAGCCTGGTCCCTTTCCTGGATGGGGCGACAGAGGGTCACGTCATTCCAGAAATATTTTTAGTGTCCATTCCCTCGTCACTCGAGGGTAGCGGGAAGAGGCTCGAAAGAGATGAAAAGAGAAGGCTGGGGGTGGAGGAGGCATGTGGGTTCTGATTCAAATCAACCAAATGTTCTATGTAATCTATTATAGAGATGTCTAGCAAGTATGAAATTATTCTTTCCTCACTGCCATCTTTTAGGCTCCGGTCTCTGATTAAATGGGTTTTTTCCCCCTTGTTCTTAAAATTCAAATTTGGCACTGCATTTCAAATCAACTAAGGACACTCTGGAAATGTTTCCAAATCCCCCTTGTACATATAGGGTAGCTTTATATTTGCTGCAAAATCTATGCATTTCTTTTTCTTTGGAGAGCCAAATCAGAGGAGTTTCGGTAATAAAACTTTTCATAGGAATAGAATATTCCATCCCTCTTTCCCCAAAGATACACTCTGTGAAACTTTTTTTTTTTCAAAATAGGAAGAATGCCTTCTAGAATCCTTACTGTGTTGACTAAAAGTATAAGAGGGCAAGTTTCAAAGACCTAAAACTTAACACTTTAAATAAACTTTTAATTATAAGTCACTAAAAAGAAGTATATGTAGCCAAAATTGATACTACTTCAAATCCCTACAATACCTACTCAATCTCAAAAAAGTTCCCTGAACTCATAAAACCGGGGAAGACGATAAACCACCAATTGAATATAGCCTGACTGCGGCCTCATGGGTCGGTTACGCTGGCTGAACTCCAGGCCCGCAGGGCACAGAGTCAGAAAGTGAAAGAACAAGGAATACACTTACCCTTCAAGAGTACAGTGCGGCTTGGAGGGAGGTGCAGAGAGGAAATGTAACCCACTGGCATGCCCCAAGGAAACGAAGCCAAAATCCCAGTTCGCTAGCTGTGAGGCGCATCCATTCCAGATAATTCAGGAGTTGTGCAAGAGAATTTTCCAGGCAGCCCCAGGTGGGGCGCCATGCTGGCCCTCCTCAGAGCAGATTCCCTGGGTACTATCAGTGTAGGACAACTCTTGATTTTGGTGAGATCTGGCCCTGATCACCTGCCAGGCCCGATTCCACCACTATACATAGTCTATGTGTCACTTATGCCGATTGAATAAAGCACTATTTTAAACATCCACATTTGTGGGGAACAAAAATAACATCATCAACCATCCCTTTCCAACATGAATGCCACCCCCACATAGAAAAATGTCCCTTCCTCTGGATAGGCATGTGGATAGGTACCGAGTGGGAGCTCCTAACAACTGGATCATCTGCCTTCTCAGACTTGGAACGTGGGCAGCACAGCCCTGAACAGAAGGGAGCCCATGGCAGTTCTGCCCACACCACTGATATGAAAACCACAGTGTAAGGAAGGACTGGAACTATCGAGAACCCCAGTGTGGCTATAAAGCCAGAGCGCTAGAGGAAGAGGGTAAAAGAGAAAAGGAAAAGGAAAGAAACAAAGAGAGGAAGAGAACGAAAGAACCAGAAGGAGAGAGGGAGAATTTGCTAAATCTGCAATCAACTTTTTTATTGTGGATAACTATGTTTAATGGCACAAAAACCTTAAGATTCTTAATAATAATAATAATCACAACCAAGACATAAAGAGTTTACTATGTGCCGAGGACTACTTGAAACACTTTTTAATGTGTTTGTATTGATTTATTTAATCCTCATAACAACTTGATGAATGAGGCAGAATTATTGTTATGATTTAATAGAGGGGAAGGAGGTGTGTGCAGAGATGTTAAGAAATTAGGAGGCAGAATTCAAACCCAGGCAGTCTGGCTCCAGAGCTTGGACCATAACCGTTATGCTATTAATACACAGTCTTGGTGACTTCCACGCTCAAATACTCTCCAGGGCACCCAGATTCTCAATTAGAAGGAAGCAACTTATCCACTAGACAGTTTCATTTTATCTGAATGGCCACAAATAAACCCTGTAACTGTGTTTTTTTGTTTTGTTTTGTTTTGTTTTGTTTTCATCTAATCAACCTGTGTACACATTTCGTACTCAGGGGTTAAGGCTCATGATCCTATAAATAAAATGAAATAAAATATAGTTGGCTCCTTCAGGCAAGCAGGGTATTTTCAGCACCCCATTTTAATTTTGCTTTGAGGCTGACCGTGCCTTGGACGGTCAACCCCGGAGCACCACCTCAAGTGCTGTGAGTTGTACGTACCCTGCAGCTGAACAGAAGGCAGCGTCTCTGCCCATCACGGCAATTATAGCCTAAGGAGGAATTTTTCCAGCACTTTCCATATGGCTCTGTCTGTCATGACGACTCAGCAGAGTTTCTCCCTGCAGTTGGCAGACTACAAAGTTGGAAGGTCAGATGCTCTGGGTGCAGATTAAAACATAATTGCTTAATACACGGAGTTCTGGAAATCTACCTCCAGAGTCCTGCAGCGAGCACGGCCCTAGCCAGAGCTCCCCAAGAGGCAAAAAGAGCAGGTTGTTCTGAAAGAGGTACTTACCTTCAGAGTGTCTGTGTAGCTCCTTTACTGCTTTCTATCTAGACAAATGCCAGGGTAGGAAAAAATCAGAAGAGAAATCTTTTTCAAATAAAGTGAATTTCCAAAGAGTCGGGTTTGATTTGGACCACAAATTCTCTTTAAAAATCAAAAAGAGCCAAAAATTTGTCATAGGACAGGCTCAAAAGAAAAATAAAGAAACCTCATAAATGGAAAAACGATGACCAATGATAGGTTAAAGTAAGATGCTCAAGAACCCCAAACTGCTTGCCCTTGGGCATTGTGAGAGTTCTGGGGCAGTATACGTTACTAAGAAAATGGGTGCTCTCAATTCTGTTGAAATAACTTGGAGTCATTTGATAGCCATAGCCTTTTATTCCTTAATATGACTACAGTCATTTTATTTTTTTTACAGATGAACTCAGTGGGTGCCTACCTGATCTCAACTCTTGAGCAATTAACAGTGACTAATATCCCCACATTAAACTGTTAAGCAGGCACACTTGCTAGATCAGACAACATATATTCAGTGGATAACTTTATATGGGAATTCCAAGAGGAACAAAGGAAGTGACTCAGTGTCATTATTTTTGTCTCTCCAGAGAAAGTTTCTTAGCATTCCCTGAAAGCCTTGTGAGATGATCGTATGTAAAAGAATGAAGACCAGGCTAGCCACCAGTTGGTAAAAGGGTATAATTATATTTAGGTCTCTGGCAGCAGCATAATATGATAAATAAACATGTCATTGGAAAGGAAGAACAGTTTATCAAAGGTAGACCAGTAGACCAGAAATAAAGAGCGAGGTTAAACTCAGGCTCAAACTATTACTAAAGACAGACAAAGGAATCACAAAACACAGACATTCTGAGGATCCTCAGGGCTGGGACGGGTGAGGGGTGTTCTCTGATTACCGTAAGTTTTGTGTAGAGCTTTCCACAGACACTTCACAGCTGTCTGCACACACTGATGTGACGGAGGCTTTCCTGCTGGCCACTGCTTGACACCCAGAGGGCGGCCAGATGTTCCTCTTCCCGGCCCAGCACACGCAAGAACTGCATCTGATGGAAAGGCACGGAGTATCTTCTTTGGTGAGGGTGTCAAAGAGCATCAGTTATTTAGTTATGGAGGAAAATGCTTTCTGTACTTTTGCTCATCAATCTCCTCAAACATGAGAGAACAATTATTATTCCCATTTTTTTTTTTTGAGACAGAGTCTCACTCTGTTGCCCGGGCTAGAGTGCCGTGGCGTCAGCCTAGCTCGCAGCAACCTTGAACTCCTGGGCTCAAGCAATCCTCCTGCCTCAGCCTCCCAAGGAGCTGGGACTACAGGCATGCACCACCACGCCTGGCTAATTTTTTTCTATATATTTTTAGTTGGCCAATTAACTTTTTTCTATTTTTAGTAGAGATGGGGGTCTCACTCTTGCTCAGGCTGGTTTCGAACTCCTGACCTTGAGCGATCCACCCTCCTTGGCCTCCCAGAGTGCTATTATTCCCATTTTATAGATTTAAAAAATGGAGGCTGAGTGAAGACATATGCCCTGCGTGACTTTTCATAATTAATAAATGCTGGAGCCCTGGTTGGAACCCAGTTCGGGGTGACTGGAGCCCACGCTCAGTGGATGATTGAGCATTCTGCCTATGAGGTGGAGGTCACAGGGTCACGTCCCTGCTGGCCAGTGCAGTGAGCTGTTCCGCAGCCTCAACCAGCTGCTCGCACACAGCACCAGTTGGTCACTGTGGAGTCCAAGGAAACAGAGTGGCAGGATTAGTGTAAAACTATCCCCGTGAATAGAAAAACAGCATGTCCTACGGGGGTGAGTAAGTAGCTCTATCTTCTAGTGCGAAGAAGAGCACGTTGCTGTAGAATCACACCACGCACGGTGTAGATGCAACCCCTTAGCTATGCCCTTAGCACTTGGAAGGACAGGAAGGAACAGTTCACCACCAGAAATAAACCCTTACTAACAGCCACGCAAGCCTGCACACAGGGGCCGAAGAAGGTGGTGCGAAAAAGCTGGTTACTTTCCCCTTGACTCGGGCTGTGCATCAGAGTCACTCCTCTGTGGTGTCCCTCCCTCTCTTTCTCTCCTGGGAATGGTCCCTTAGGCATGTGCCCTCCCTTTGCTCACTCCCGCTGCCCCTCTTCTTCCTCTTGGCACCAGACTTGTTATCCCAGATGACAGTTTCCATCTGGCTTTCTCTTAAGGGAGTTGTGAAGGTTTTGGTGTTTCAGATCTTACTGGATATAAGAAAATTATCCCTCCCGTAGCAGCCTCAAAGTGAAACATCGACATGACGAACATCGACCACTTCAAATAGCCTCACTCACTCTAAACGTTGGTCCCTTACCCAAGACCCCCGTCTGTTACCTTAGCGCAAACGGCACCTGACGTGGGGCCCGGGGAGGGAGCGGCTGGGGCGCCTCCCCAGTCTGGGAGAGCAGGACAGAAAAGATGCCTCGTTAGGCTTTAACAAGTTACACTGTAAGTTTTTCCAGGTTGGTGTTGAAATGGAATTTAATTAACCTGCCAGCTCAGCTGTCTGTCTGCAGAATCACATAAACAACTTATTGCTGTCATTTTAGAAAGATTTTTTTTTTGCCTTTCCTTTCTTGATACTGCATTTTGGGGGCTAAAACCATGTTTCTGCATTTGTTTACTTTGGAAAAATGTTCCTTCTCCCTCCATGTCTGACTTCAGACTTCCAGCAGTTTCCAACATGAGCCTGTACAGATATATCAATCTTTTTTTTATTCTTTAAATTTATTAACTCAATTTTTTCTTTTTATTTATTTATTTTTAAATTTTTTAGGTTAGATGCTTATTATAATTATGATTCAACAAGAAAACTGAGGCCCGTCTTTCTTTGGGTCACCTAGCTGGCTCACGAGTGGCAGGAATATGATTTAAACTAAAATCTCTTGACTCCAAAGCTCAACTTCTGAATCGTCAAGCTCCATTGCTAAAGTGCAGTAAATATCACGGTAAAGGGATAAAACGTCCAGAATTGTTAAAACATTTTCAAATGGAAATTACACTGTATACAGGGAGACCAGGTAAATAAAGTTGATTGTTTTGTCAGCGCCCTAGGATCTGAGAGAGGATGGTCCCATACGACACTGTATTTGTGATCTCTCGCTGCATGACGCATTGCGCCACGATTTGGTGGCTTAAAACAACACGTTTTTACGTCTTGCACAGTTTCTCGGGGTCGGGAACTCAGAAGCTGCTCAGCAGGCAGGTCTGGTTTGGGAGTTTTCATGAAGTTGCAGTCAAGGTGTGGGATGGGGCTGAAGGTACGCGCAGGCTTCGCTGGGCTGGAGCACCCACTTCCAGGGTGGCTCACCAAGATATTGGCAAGGTGTCAGTTCCCTGCTGGCTGTTTGTAGGAGACCTCAGTTCTTTCCCATGTGGGCCTCTCCATGGGGCTGTTCGGGTGTCTCCCTTTGACCAGGCAGCTGGCTTCTCCAGAGCGAGTGATCTGAGAGAGAGAGAGAGAGCAAGGCAGGATCCATGGCACCTTTTATGACTTGGCGTTGGAAGTTGCATCCACCCCTTCTGCCCCTTCCTGCTGATCACACGGTGGGAGAAAACTACACAAGGGTGTGACTACCAGGATGGAGCGATCACTGGGGGCCATCTCGGAGGGTGCCTACCACAGAAACCCCCCAAAATTTTCCATCCCTGTTAAGTAAATGGTGAACATTGTACCATTTCTATTTGGATACCTGACCAAGCACCATGGCCATTCTATGGCACTACTGTTTTTATGTTCAGGAAGACCTCATAGATTATTTGGACTAGAGAACATAAACAAAGAGAAATTAGTTTGAATTTTTACCTTGGACAGTGTCTTTTAACCGTCATTATTCAACAACCTTCTAATCTCATCCCCTCATTTTCCCTTCGTTTTCAGGGAAGTTTGATCCTGGGATCTACGACCATCATCTGGTCATCGTAACTGCATCTTTGTATTGAATGGAAGGAACCCTAACACACGCAAGAACCGTCATGAGCTCCTGAAGAATGCCCTGTGTCACGTTTCTTTGATGACAAAGGTCTCTTAGGAACCCTCCTGACCTTCTTGTCATCTGTGTGTCTCTAGCTTTCAGCAGACCCGACATTTAGTGATGCAAGTAATTGAATTTTTTTTTTTTTTTGAGACAGAGTCTCACTCTGTTGCCCGGGCTAGAGTGCTGTGGCGTCAGCCTAGCTCACAGCAACCTCAAACTTCTGGGCTCAAGC
>CAUYRT010050784.1:0-28708 GCA_963574885.1 Lepilemur ruficaudatus | reverse complement strand
CTCTACTGCCCGGGCTAGAGTGCCATGGCGTCAGCCCAGCTCACAGCAACCTCAAACTCCTGGGCTCAGGTGATCCTCCTGCCTCAGCCTCCCGAGTAGCTGGGACTACAGGCATGTGCCACCATGCCTGGCTAATTTTTTATATATATTTTTAGTTGGCCAATTAATTTCTTTCTATTTTTAGTAGAGACGGGCCTTGCTCTTGCTCAGGCTGGTTTTGAACTCTTGACCTTGAGCGATCCGCCCGCCTTGGCCTCCCAGAGTGCTAGGGTTACAGGCGTGAGCCACCACACCCAGCCTCAAAATGTTTTTTAACATACATGGACCTGCAGGCTGTTTAGGAGTGTGTTGCTAATTTTCAAACAATTAGAGCTTTCCCAGTTATCTTTCTGTTACTGAGTTCCTGTTAATACTGCAGCCGTCCCGTTTAATCCCACAGCGACACATGCTGTGTGATCTCAGTTACTCGAAACCCGTCGAGACCTGCTCTCCGGCCCCGGCTGTGTTCTGTGCTGGTGAGCATCACCCTGAGTGCCTGGGAGGGACGTGTTCTCAAGTGGCTGTCGGACATGATACTCTGTGTGTTCAGCTAGGCCGTGTTGGCTACTTAAGTTCAAATCATCTGCATCCCTGAGTTTTTTATCATTTTGTGCTGTCAGTAAGTGAAGAAGTGGTTAAAATCTTCCACCGTGATTGTGGATCATCTACTTTTCCTTTTAGATCTGCCGAGTTTTGCTTTATGTATTTTGACTCTATGTTATAGGTTGAATAAAAATTTAGGATTTTTACATTTTCTTGTTTGATTAATGTTTGCACCGCACACCCTTCCCCGTATCTTTACTTGTCCTTATGTTTCAGTCTGCCCCTTGTCAGGAAGACACGGGTGAGCCTCGTGTTTCTAGGCAGCCTGGCCGTGCTGGTCGCCGGCCGGCGCGTCTGTGCCGTTTGCAGTGGTGAGAGCACAGAGCCGCCTCACGGCCGTCGCCGTGCTCTGCCTCCCGTTTCTCCAGTCTGTTCTTTGTCCCCTTATTCTTCTTTTCTCACTTTCTTTTGGACTAATCAAATATTTCTAATTGTTCATTTTTTTCTAATTCAATTTTTGGAAAACTTTTTAGGTTACCTTTTGAATTGTCCTGGCCTCTTCCCAGCAATATTTTGCTGTTTGCTTTATCTGCCCATCTCTCCATCTGCTGTGGGTGGAATGTTTGTCCCCTCCAAAGCTCATGTTGACATCTGTAAAATCTTTATTTTTTTAGAGAAAGGGTCTTGCTCTGTTGCCCAGTCTGGATTACAGTGGTACAGTCGTAAATCACTGTAACCTTGAACTCCTGGGCTCAAGGGATCCTCCTTCCTCAGCCTCCCAAGTAGCTGGGACTGCAGGCACATGCTACCACACCCAGCTAATTTTTAAATATTTTTTGTAGAGATGGGGTCTCACTATGTTGCCCAGGCTGGTCTTAAATTCCTGGCCTCAAGCGATCCTCCTTCCTCAGCCTCCCAGAGCTGAGATTACAGATGTGAGCCACTACACCTGACCTCATGTTGAAATTTAATTGCCATGGTAACAGTATTAAGAGGTGGGACCCGTAAGAAGCAATTACGCCATGAGGGCTGCACCCCTATGGGTGGGTTGTGCCATTATACAGGGTGTATTTGACCCCTCACCCTGCCTTGTCCTCCTGGCCTTCTGCCATGGGAGGACGCAGAAAGAAGGCCCTGGCCAGATGCTGGTCCCGATCATGGATGTCCCAGCCTCCTGAACTGTGAGCCAGTAGATTTCTGTTCATTATAAATTACCAACTCTCAAGTGTTCTGTTGAACAGCCCAAAATGGACTGTGGACTGAGACACCGTCTTTTTTATCCACCAGCCCACTGTTTTCTAAACAAAGGTTTTATTTTTGAATAACCACGTTTATAGAAAAGTTGCACAGGTAAGTCATAGTTTCTGTGTACCCCTTACCTAATTTCCCCTAACGTTAACGTTTTACGTCATCGTGGTGTATTAGTCAAAACTAAGAAGCCAACGTTGGCAATTACTATTAACCTCCAGACTGCATTCAGATTTCACCAGCTTTTACACTGAAAGCCTTTCTTTTTTAAATAGCTTTATTGAGATATAATTTATATACCATTCAATTCATCCATTTAAAGTGTACAGTGGCATTTTGTACATTTATAGAATTATGCATTTTTTGGCCGTAATTTTAGAATATTTTCATTACCCAAAAATGAAACCCTGCATAGAGAAACAATGGATTTTTGTATGTGTTCGTGTATGCTGCAACCTTGCCGAACTCATTTGTCTGTTTTGGTAGGACTCTAGGATTCTCTGTACAGGATCATGTCATCTGTTAGTAGAGGTGGCTTTAGTTCTTCCTTTCCAGTCGCGATGCCTTTTATTGCTTTTTTTATTCTTGCCCTGGCGGAAATTTCTAGTACAGCGTTGAACAGACGTGGCAGGGGCTGCTTGTCTCATCCCTGGTGTTAGGGGAACGTCCCGTCGCTCACCGTGAAGTATGACGGTGAGTGTGGATTTTGTGGATTCCCTGTCAGTGAAGAAGGTTCCTCTGGTCCTCGGTAGCTCAGTTTTGCCAGGTGCTTTTTTTGCATCTGGTGACGTGATCTGTGGGTTTTCCCCGTGATGCTGTTGATTCCTGCACTAGCTGAAGTTGAGAGGTCAACCGACCTTGTGATGCTGCGGCAAACTCCACTCGGTCATAGTGTGTTTGCCGCCTCACGTGCTGCTGGATTCGGTTTGCTGATACGTTGTGGAGTATTTTTGTGTCTGTAGTCATAGGAGATACTGGTCTGTAGTTTTCTTACCATGTCTTTGGTTTTGGTATCAGGATAATACTGGCTTTGTAGGATGCGTTGGGAAGTGTTTCCTCCTATTCTTGGAAGAGTTTGTAAGAATTGGTATTAATTCTTCTTTAAATGTTTGGAACAATTCATCGGTGAAGTTATGTGGTCCTGTGCTTTTCTTTGTGGGAAGTGTTTTTATTACGAATTCAATCTCTCTATTTTTCCATTCGTTTCCTGTGGCTGCTTAGCAAATAGCATGCGCTCACTGCCACCTCGGCTTTGGAAGCAATGCGTATATAAGGGAGAATGACACCCCCGGCCACATGTCTTTGTGTCTCAAAAGGTGGCCTTCGCAGGGACTCAGACGGATCCTTGGATGCCGTGTCCCCGTGGCAGCACTATTCACGCTAGCCAAAAGGTGGAAACGACCAGTGTCCACCAGCTGATAACCCGATAAACGCAAGGTGCTACATCCAAGTGGTGGGACATGACCCGGCGATAGACGGGGCTGGGATCCCGGCACCTGCTGCAGCACAGACGACCTCGAAATACCAAGTTCCGTGAGAGAAGCCAGGTGTCCAGGGCCACGCATTTTATGGCTCCATTCATGTGAAGTGTCCAGAATGGCAGATCCATAGAGACAGAAAGCAGACTAGTGATTGCTCAGGGCGTTCGAGGATGGGGGCACTGACGGGTAATTGAGGGTGTGGGGTTCCACGTTGGGTGAAGAAAATGTTCTAAAATTGTTGTAGTGATGGCTGCACAACTCTGAACATGCTAACGACCACTGTATTGTACACTTTAAACGGAATCATACAGTGTGTAAATGTGTCAGTAAGACCATTGCAGGAAGAGAGACCACCTACATCACAATCGCCTGGGCTTCCATTTAAAATGCAACCTGGGCCTCCTGAGCTAAAACCTCTGGACCCAGGAATCAGAAGTTGCATAAGAACCCGAGGTGGTTTGTGTGCAAACAGAACTTGGAAAATCACCCTGCAGGAAGACATTCTGGTGAAGGCCATTTCTTGGGCACCGGGGGCTTCCCGGTACAAACCCCGTCTGTGTTACTTTCCTGTCTCCACTGTGGCAAACCGCCGCCAATATGGTGGTTCAAAACCACACACGTTCATCCTCATACTGTTGTGGAGCTCAGAAGTCTGAAACCAGTTTCACTGGGCCAAAATCTGTGTCCACAGGGCGTGTTCTTTCCGGACACCTTAGGGGAGAATCGTTCCTTGGCTTTCCCAGCTTCTGAGGCTGCCTTCCTCGCGGCCTGGCCTGTGGCCTCTCCCTCCACCCCAGAGGCAGCATCTTGCTTCAGTCCTCACGTCACCTGCCCTGGTAGTGGCTCCCTCTGCCCCTTCCTTGTGAGGACAGCCGTGCTTACGTTTAGGGCGCACCTGGATAATTTGGGATAATCTCTCCTCAAGGTTCCTAATCACAGCTGTGAAGTTCCTTTTGCCAAGGAAGGTAACATTCATAGGTTCCAAGTATTAGCATTGGATATCTTGGGGGACATTTAGCCTACTGTCGTGTTAGAATCAGGCTTTCCGTTTCTTCTTGAGTCAGCTTTGGCGGTTGGACCTTTCTAGGGATTTGTCCCCGTAACCTCATCTCATCTCCTGCCACACAGGTGCTCACAGCACCGCCTTCTGATTCTCCGTATTTATGTAAGGCTGGTGTTAATGTTTCCTACTTCATTTCTGATTTTCCTGATTTGAGTTTTCTCTCTGTTTTTCTTGATCAGTCAGGGTAAAAGTTGTATCAGTTTTTTTGCTCTTTTTGAAGAAATAACTTTTAGTTTCATTGATTTCCCTTATTTTTCTGTCTGCGTCATTGATTTCCACTCCAGCTCTGATTGTTTCCTTCTGTCTCTTAGGACTTAACTACGATAAATGTGCAGATCTTACTGCAGGAGTGAAGTTGGAGAGTGCGCACACGCGTGCGTGACGCAGACTCCAGTCAGTTCCTGGAACCTCCCCGCACCCTCGGAAGAGCTCGAGTCTCTGTGGTTGGCCCCACCCACCTGCCCCCCAGATGCACCCACTGTTCTGATTTCTTTTTTTCTTTTTTTTTTTTACCATAGATGAATGTGCCCATTTCAGAACTTCACGTGAATTGAATAGTACAGTATACACACATTTTAAAATGTCCGTCCCCCAGCATGGTGACTGTGAGATTCATGCACGTCGTTGTGGGGTCAGCAGGCTGTTCCTTTCTGTTACCGAGAGCTGATCTCCTCTGAGTGTTCCACAGCTGTTTTTCTGTAACCCAGTCTCCTCTCGGACATCTGGCGTATTTCTGGTTTTGCTGTTGTTAGTTGGCGGTTATAAATAAGACTGCCGTGAACGTTATGTGCTAGTCTTTTTGTGGGCATGTTTTCATCTCTTGGATTAATTTCTAGGAGCAAAACTTGCTACATCGTAAGTAGACGTGGTCAGTTGGAAGTTGCCAGACTTTTTCCAGAGGGGTCGCACCGTGTCCCGTCAACAACGTGTGGCGTTCCGGTTGCTCCACATCCTCACCAACATTTGCTGTTGTCGTTCCTCTTGTTTTTTTGTTCCAGTGGGTGTGCGGTAGCACTTCACTGCGGGTTTCGGCATGCATTTCTCTGACTGCTGATGCCGTTGAACACGTAGGCGTGTGCTTGTTGAACATGCCATGGAGTTAGCGTGGCCGCTACAGCCCTCTTACACTTTCTGTTTGCGTACGGTGTATGTCTTTCCATCTTCATACTTTCAACCTGTCTGTATTCAGACTATGTATGTTTACAATACGTCACTAGTAGGCAATGTGTAGTTGGGTTTTACTTTTTTATCCAGTCTGACAATCTGTCTTTTACTTGGAGCGTTTATTAAGTTTAATATAATTACTGATATGGGTGGATTTGGAGCTATCATTTTACTTTTTGTTTTCTGTTTGTCGCATTTGGTGTTTTTATTTCTATGTCACTACTTTCCAGTTAACTTTGTGTTGATCGGGTATTATTTAGCCTTTCATTTTAAATTTATTTGTTGACTTTTTAGCTGTAACTTTTGCATTCCTTTAACAGTTTAATGGCTTTCTCTAGGGATTATAACATACGTCTTTAGTGTTAGCGTTGTAACATAACTCATAAAATGTAACCATTTTGTAACCACGTAGAACCACTTACTCCTTGATGCAATTGTCCTATGTATCAATGCTACAAATGTTGTAAATCCACAATGCGATGTTATACTTTTTGCTTTAAGCAGTCATGTATAGTTTTTAAAGAAATTAAAAGAAAAAATAGTCCTTATGTTTATTCAGTTTTAGCATTCCTGCTACCCTAATTCTTTCCTGAAGATGCAGGTTTCCACCAGTATCATTGAACTTCAGACTGAAGAATTTCCCCTAGGATTTCTGTGAGTCGAAAAACCAGAACCGTTTCTCCTCTGCTCTCACGCTACACAGCAACCAACACAGAACGCTCTGTGACCAGCTGCGTGGGGGTTTTCCCACATGCACCAAGCAAGCGGTCAGTCTGCTGCTGGGTATCCTCCAAATCAGTCCCAACACTGTCTGCCTGGAGATGGGGTCAGATCCCACGGTTCGCGGGCTCAGTCCCACAAGACCCCCCCTCCTTCCTGGAAGTCGTGAGTCTGGGCCTCTGGAACTTCTGACTGGCTTCAAGTTGGGGTTCCCACGTCCCCTCTCTGGGTTGGATTGATTTTCTCGAGCGGCTCACAGAACTCAGGGAAACACGTTTACTGGTTTATTACAAGGATATTGCAAAGATGAAGAGATACACAGGGTGGGGTCTGGAAGGGTCCCGAGCACAGGAGCTTCTGTTCCTGTGGCGTGAGGGTACGCCACCCTCCCAGCACGTGAGTGGGTTCTTGGTCACCTGCCCACAAGCCTACATGTGTGCAGCTCTCTGGAAGCCTCAGAACCCTGTCCTTTTGGACTTTCTATGGAGGCTTCAGTGAATAGGCGTGATTGAAGCATGAACACCCATGTAGAAATGTGATCGGACAAAAAGCACATGATCTAAGCCCAGCGAGGCCTGTCTGCTCAGATTCTTCCTGGCCTCTGGGCAGCATCCTCCCTCCAGGGTACAGGGCAGGATGCCTCTGGAATGAGGGTCTTGTGACCCGAAATCAGATTAGAGTCCTGCCGTGCCAGTTTGTTAATCTGTCTTTCTTTGTCAGATTGAGTAATTTTAATTGCTCCGTCTTCAAGTTCATGAACTGTGTTTTCTCCCATCTCATATCTGCTGTTGAGTCCCTGTAGTGAATTTTCATTTCGGTTATTGTAGTTTTCAACTCTAGAAGTGCTGTTTGGTACTTTTATATAATTTCTATTTTTGTAGACCTTCCAAATGTGTGGAACCATTTTATCATATTTTCCTCTCATTATTTAAATACAATTTCTTCATTTCTTCGAACATATTTAAATGGCTGCTTTGACATTTCTTCGAAATGGCTGCATTCATTTCTTCGAACATATTTAAATGGCAGCTCAACCCGACATCTGAGCTGCTCGGTGACAGTTTCTAGTGACAGCGTATTTCCTGAGTGTGGGTCACAGTTTCCTTTTTATGTCTTACAGTTTTTATGTTGAAAGTGGACATTTTTGATAATATAGCAACTTTATATTCCAAATTTTAAGTGAAGGTTTTTGTTGCTGTTTCTGTTTGTTTTAGTTACTTGTTAACATAAATTTGTTTGCAGAATGTCTCCCCTGCAGTTTTTTTTTTAGAGCAAATCTCAGGCATCCATCATACCATTTTATCCCAAGTACTGTTTACAATCATTTGTTTAAAACGTGAAAAATTGTTGTCTCTCCCTTGTTTTTAGTCCATAGAACAGGGTGTAAAATGCCGACAGATTTTCTTCTCCGTTGCAGGGAATGTCGCTACCCTAAAAGCACTGAACCTGAGGCACTGTCCTCTGGAATTCCCTCCCCAAGTTATAATGCAGAAGGGCTTGGCCGCCATCCAGACCTTCCTGAGGATCTGCGCGGCAGAACATTCCCTCCCCGGGGACTCACCTTCTCGAGGTTTGTAGAACAATTGTTTATGACAGTCTTCATTAAAACCGATGTCAGGGTTTTAAAAATCAGGGCAGAGCCTGCGTTCTCTTTCGTAACGTCGTGAGAAGCGCTGGAGCCGCAGGTGTCCTTTGCTGAGCTTGCGTGGCATACACGAGTCTCCAGGCCGACCTGGTCGTTTCCGTGTCTGCCCCTTGGTTCTGTGCTCGTGGACGGACGTGTCAGTGCCCATCAGACGGCCCTGCTGGTGCGGACTGTGCTAAACCTGCACTGGGACAAGTCACAGGAAGCAGTCCTCACCTCCAAGCCACCAGTAGGCAACTGCTTCCGGAATTTTTTGGTGTTCTGTCAGACATCTGTGTAAAGATAGGTACAATGAAATGTCTCTTGTTCTTAGCTAAGTATAGGAAATTAGCATAAAAATTGCTTTATAAGCACGTTTTATCTAATCACCTTTATGGTGGGTATTCACTGAATAATTCCATTTTTTCAGCATATTGACCGAGGTATTTTCAGATGCTCAACTGTGTTCTGTCCTGAGGAGGCGTCGTAGCTACACTCAGGAAAAACGAAGTAAAATTGAGATAAAGGGAAATCCTGATAAATGCTCACCAAAAAAGCAAATATTCTGAAATGTTAACTTCAGGATATCTAAAATGTTACTACTTAAGACATACTTTCAATCCGTAAGATAAATACATACATTTGGAACTGTTCGCCAAGGTGGTTATATGTGTGCCATAATTACAGTGTGTAAACAACAGGGTCTTTGCCAGGAGTGTGTGACCTTGGGCTTTCGACGTAGACGGGCCTGTATTTAGGAATAGTTTTCAGTGATCGAGGATCAGTATGGACCCTGCCCTTCATTAGTTTTTTTGTGGGAGCATTTTTAGCAGGTCCGTAACCGGCCTTCATCTGCGCATTGGAGCGCAGAGGTTCGGGTCATTTGGTGGAGACTGGTTTGTGGAGAGCACGTCCACGGACAGGAGCTCACATCCAGTAGCGGGGTCCGTTAGGAGTTAGCCCCGGACGGCGGCTGCTGTGGCGTCCCCCCGGTTTTGATTAAGGGAAGCTGTCCAGGGAAAGAACGTTTATTATTTTTGGCCAAAGAGGAGTAGAGGGAAGCGTTCTTTCCTTCCTTCGCTGCTCACCTTTTGTAAATGGAAACTATGGCTTTAGTTTTCCTGCTTTTGTGTTATTTTGGTGTGGTTTGGTTTTGTAAATCACAGAGATGAGCTCTCCATGAATGCCTTCAAGAAGATTCTCCAGTGATGGACCTTGGGCATCGGGCACCCTGCGGGAGGTGGCTTAGGCTCCAGGGAGACCAGGGCACTGAAGTGGCCAAGAAGCAGAGAGAATTGGGTCGGGTGGGGGGGGGCGGACAAAGGAGCATCGCATCCCCTTGACAGTAGGTGATGTCCAAGTGAGCAGCAGCGCTGTGCTTGGTCTGTGCCCTGACCCGTCGCCGTGGCTCCGGGATGCAGGTGCAGTGTTGGTCATGGTTGTCAAGTGTCCTGGCATCCTCAGAAGCAGCTCCTGAAGCAAGGACTCGAGGGCCAGGTGCGCGTTTGGGCAGCGACCCAGGAGGCACCAGTGAGGCCTTGGGGAGCGAGACGGAGGAGGACTGCCCAGGTGCCCTGGTGGGGGCTGGCACCTCACCCCGTCACATCCAGCCCTGAGGCCCTGCCCGATTCATCTACGGTGTCACAAGGTTCCCAGGGACTCACTGTACACGCTGGTGCCTGTCTGTGAGCGTGTGTGCAGTCTGTGACCCACTGACACCAAATGCGGTGGACGAATGTGCTCTGGGCAATTTCCTCTCAAATAGCTGACCTGGAGCTAGAGAAGAGAAGAGAAGACAGACAAGAGAAGCAGGCATGACGGGCTAAAAATCAGTGAGAAGTAGAGACTCTGAGAGATCGGGGGGAAGCAGACACGTGGGTTAAACGTTGGGAGACTGCCACACGTACGCAGGACTCCAGCTGGGTCGGACTGTGTGCAGAGGTCAGGCGCTCGTCAGGACACGTGTGTTCGTCTGTTCCACATTCGGGTGTTGACGTGTCCTGTAGCAGCTTGCAGGGTTGGGGGGATGTGTCATGAACAGGGTATTTGTGTGCAGGTTGGCGTGGAGCAGGGAGCCTCCGGGCAGCGGGGAGGGGACCCTCCACCTCTCAGGCCTTCTCCGCAGAGGGGCCCTGCATGTGCATGTTGAGGTTTGTCTCCCAGGGACCGTGTTGACGTACAGGCTCCTAAAATGGCGTTTCATTCTGCTAGAGAGTCCACCAGTTAAAAAGATGCACCTGAGTGGCCTTCCGCATCCCGTGTTGGAATTACCCGGAGAATGCATGTCTAAGGAAGAGACCACAAACCCGCAGGATCCAGAGGGGGCTGTGTCGGAAGAAAAGGCAGACTTTCTCCCCCCTGTCGAGAGGCTAGACCTGAGCGAACTCAGGAGGTCCTCGGATTCTTCCGAGCACTGGCCCAGTGAGGAGGAGATCAGGCGCTTTTGGAAGCTGAGGCAGGAGATTGTCGAGAACGAGAAGGCAGAAGTCCTTGAAAATCAGCTCTTGCCAGTGGAATTGCCTCCAAATCTCAAAGCAGCGCTGGACAGCGAGCGGGGGTGTCCAAAGCCAAGACACGTCTTCAGGTAAAACTCAAAGCAAAGGTGTGTTTTCTTGATCTCCTCGAATCTGTGATATTTTTATTACCTTTTGAAACGTCAGGTCTCCATCTTAAACCGTTCCTCCATGTTGCCGTCACCTGCTCTGCAGCGAATGCCGGCCCGGGGTTTAGGACGAAAGTTCCCCAGCTCCCTGGGAGAACAGGCTCAGCAGAGGACGTCACGGGAGAGACACTCGAGTCACAGGGGGTTGTGTGTGGTATGCGTGTGTGAGTGGGAATATGTGTAAACATATTAATATGTAGAGAGAGACTGTGGCAAATAATAGTTGGTGCATCTGTTACAGATCATGCTTTCTGTGGGGGATGTCACCATATCCAAGGGGACAAAAACCGGCTCTTGGGGTGAAGAAATCCCAGTAGCCACGGTGGTTGAGGTCCTCCAGAGCTCCACCCAGCGGACAGATGTGTTTCAAAATACATCTGGAAAGGCTGGCAGGAGGAGGGGAGCGTCTGCAGGGAGGGTTAGGCGTTCATCACGCTGATCTCCGGCTCTTCTGTGGGGTTGCACGTTCTGGAAATAAGAAAGCCTTTGAAGCGTGACTGGCAGGTTACACCCTGGGCGGTGTGATATGGTGCAGGTGTCCAGCTGCGGCCTGGCCTCGGGGGCTGCGGTGCTGTCGTGACTCTCGGAGCGCGTTGGCGGGGCGAGAACGCCCTCACCCTGCGGCTCAGAAACCTCTTCTTTCCCTCACTCCCTCCGTTTATTTATTTATTGTCGTGAATAACAGTAATAATTCATTCAAGTAAATCATTGTGAGCCTATTAGTACAGTTTATAATCTTACCAACGTATCAGGTTTAGATACCAGACCCTCACCTTGGGAGATTCATCCATGGGGTTTGGGCGTTGCAGCGGAGAACTGGACCCCCAGGCCCCAGACGGGAAGCGCAGATGGCAGCCCCCACCCACAGCTGGGTGGGCCCGGAAGTCGGCTTCTCCCGGGCTTTGCTACTGCAAAGCCACTCAGTACCTTGGTTTCCCCATTTTGTGGTTGTGGTATCATAGGTGTTACCTGTGCCTCAGTTTTCCCACTGGGTAGGGTTGTTGTGGGGTCACATGTATTATCTGTGCCTCAGTTTCCCTAGTTGGTTAGGTTGTAGTGGGGTCACATGTATTTGTGCCTCAGTTTCTCCCTTGGTCAGGGTGTTGTCGGGTCCCAGGTATCAAGAGAAGCTCTGAGGTTGTGGCCCTGGTCTGCACTCAGTGTGACTGGCCCTCCTGGGGGTCTGTGACCGGGGGATGGCTTTGCTCGCTGGCCTGGCTGTGGGGCAGTGGGCGTGGTGGGAACAGCAGGTCCGAGCCCCATGTCCGTGTCCCCTCAGGTGTTGCTTGGGCTCAGTGAGGCCACAGGTGACCTCGGGAGTGTGGCACTGGCCCTGCCTGACCTGGGCCCGCAGGATGCCTGGGGGATGATGGGCGAGGGGAGGCCCGAGGCAGGCTGGCTCCGCCAAGACCAAGCGGCTCAGGTTGAGCTCAGGGGGAGATGGCCGTGGTCCCCAGTTCCTCACCCAGCCAGGTTGGCGTGTAGGTGCAGCGACCGCAGAAATACGTCCTCAGGAAACACGGCGGTCACACGGTGTCAGGAGACTTTCCTTGAAGGCACATTCCAAGGAATTAGGAGCTAAACGGTGGTGCGGTGTCGAACAGCGTGAGGATGTGCTCAGCGTGAACTTACCTGTGCTGAAATAGTTGCAGGCAGAGCAGTATGATGTAAAAATCATGGCAGTTCGTAATAATGGTCTGGGCCTAAGTCCCGAGTTACGTTGGGGAGGGAGTGAAAGCATCTGAGCCCATCCCACACGGCGCCGCCCCCGCCTTAGGCTGGCCGTCTCCTCCACCTCCTCAGGACCCTGCCCCGGAGTAAACTGCCGTCCAGACAGGGCCCCGGGCTGCTGTCCTTCCAAACGTAGTGCGTTAAAGCCAGCCGCCAGCACTGGCCCCAGGTGACGCCGGCCCAGGGTGCAGGCTGCGCTCCACGCTCGGCCGGGGCGTGGAAGATGAGTGGGCTGGCCGGCCTCCCGGGACGCGCCCTCCTGGGTGTGAGCGCTTGCACGTGGCCTCCTGGACACGCGGCTGGCGTGAGGCTCTGAGCCGGGGCCGGCGGTGGGATGGGCTGGGCCTCTCTGCCCGGGCAGGGGCAGGGCTTTTCGTCGTGTTCTTAAGCCGGGGTGCGAAGGCCTGGTGTTCCGGAGTATGCCTAGCTCTCAGCCCTGGGCTCAGAGCTGCCGTTTCCACCAGACAGGAAACACCAGAGCATGCCTGTCAGTTCTCTTTGCATGGGTAAGGAGAGGGTGTCCCCACGTCACTGGCTGTCCCCTTCTGCTGTCCTGCTGGCTTCCCTCAGGGGGGCGTAGCAGTTGTCCCCACCTGAACGTGCTTACAGAAGTCAGGCACATCTCGGTGGTCCTTTCTGTGCCTGCCTTCCAACTCCCGTGTCCCCTGGACTTGAGAATTCTGACCCAGCGTCCCTGAGCTCCAGCTGTGGCTAGGCCCCAGGTCGCTTCTCTGGCGCCTCCGTCCAGGTCAGACGAGGGACCACGTCAGACCAGCCAGCCCAGGCTGCGTGGCCCTCAGGTCCGTTGACCAACACTGACCATCGGAAGATTCTGGCTCTGATTGCAGTTGGTCGGCAAGCCCAGCTGTTATGTCTGAAGGGTGTGTTTGGTCACATTGCGTCTGACACGCATCAGCGTGACCGTCATGGGGTTTTGTTCAGCGTTCAGCTGAAAACACGGTGTAATTCTAGAAGGAAGACGCCCTCCTTCAGGAACGTCTTGCCCGATCTGTCGTCGTGGTACCAGACAATGATCCGAGCAAAAGCCCTGGAGGAGAGTCGAGCAGCGGCCCTCAGGGAGCTCCAGGAGAAGCAGGCTCTGATGGAGCAGCGGAGGCGGTGAGTCTGCGCTGGGCGGGACGGGGCCGCAGCCATGCTTTGTCGCCAGGCCTCCCTCTGGTGGTCCTGCTGCGGGGTCGGTGCCTCCTCAGTCTGGTCGGCAGCGCTCGGGCGAGGGGCTGCCTTGCTCTTGTTTGTGGCCACCGAGGTTGCCTCGTGGGGTGGGCGCGGCCACAGGCAGCAGCTATTCCTTGTGCCAGCCCTGCCCTCGCCCCTTCACGACGCCTGTCTTCTTGAGCTTTTCTCTAGTTTCTCATTCTTCCTCCGTCCTTCCCTCCTTGCCTTTCCTTGCTTGGCCTGCGGGTCTTCCCTAAGGAAGGCTGTCTGGAAACAATACGGTCATCAGCGACCCCACCTCTTGGGGGCGTGCTGGTTGGCTCACTGGCCGGAGGGTCTCCGGGCCTGTCGCCAGCATCTTCTCTGTCCTCTAGCTCCGCTGACCGCCCGGCTCCACCCCGCTCTGGGCCCCAGGAGGCTGGCCAGCACAGACCACGTCCACAGCGCCCCCGCACGCCTCACCTCGCGGTTGGGTTTGGTCAGTGGGGGGCCCCAGCGGCAGGCCCGGGAGGAGGGGGAGCGCGAGAGCAGAGTCTGTATTCCCCCGACCCCTCCATGAGCTGCCTGGAGCTGGCCTTATCCAGCCTCTCTCTCCTTCTGGGCTCTGGCAATCTCTCCTTCCCGGGGCTGTCCCAAGGTCCTGGGCCTGGCCGCAGCCCAGCGTGACCAGCCCGGAGCTCCAGCCTTGTCCCTGTGCTCCGCCTCCTCCCTCCCCACGTGAATAAACTTGCAGCCACCCCATTGTGAGCCTGCCGTCTGTCTTCTCTCAGGACGCTGGGGGACGCAGACTGGACTGCGTTCCCCGTGCGGATTCCATGACGCACCCTGCTGTCACCGACGTCCCCACTGACCGTGGAGCTGGCTGTTTCTTCCTTTAGTAAAGGGGTGGGCGACGTTAAGCCCTCAGAGCTGGTCCTGTGCTCCCGGGCTGTCATCTTGATGGGCAGGGGTGGGGCCCACTGACCACTCGTACGCTGCACCAGAGGGCAGCCCTCAGGACGGTCACGCCGGTCACTGGCCACAGCTGCCAGGCCCAGGGAGCCCCTGCACGGCTCTCCTTGCTGCCCACAGTCTGCCCAGAGGTGTCCCTCAGGGTGGGTGGCTCTGCCCTCCTGGGCCCTTGGGGAGTGACCTACCGCTCGCTACGCTGCCCCAGCCAGCACTGCCCCCTCCGGCAGGCGGGTCCACTCCAGCCTCAGCTCTGTGTTGTTTTCCGAAACCGCCGACCAAGCTCCTGCCCTCTTGCATTCTCTAGCTGAGCACTCTGCCTCCGTCCCCAGCTCTGCCCTCGTCCCCCCAGTCCCAGTGAGGCTCTCTGTGGGCCCCCGCCCCTGGCGCTCCAGGAAGACGCTCCCCTCTCGCCTGAGCACGTCAGACTCATTCTTGCCGAAAAGTCTTGAATACAAAGAGCGAGTAAAACCTCTTTTCTTTATTTTCCTGCCAAGTCTTGAGGTGTCCGGAGGCCTCGTCAGTCAGCAGCTTGGGCCTGTTGAGAAGGTCTAGACCCCAGGCCCCTTCACGTCCCCAGGTAGCAGTGCCATGCTTCCTGAGCCATGTCTAGGAAGTGGAGCCCCACGTCCAAGAGCGTGGCGGGGCTGACACACAGCCAGTGCCACGCGGGGCGCACTTGGTGCCGGCTCAGCTGGGGCCGGGGGTCCAAGACCCATCCAGGTGGATGGCAGGGTACGGCCTCGAGGGAGGAGGCTGCCAAGACCACCTGTGCCTCGAGGGTGGCACCAAGGGAGGACGTAGGCAGGTTCTAACAGCTGCCGATCCCACACAGTGCTGACTCGGGCTGGAAGCCCTCAGCCTGGAAGCTTCCGCAGGTGGGAGCAGCAGGGCGCAGCCAGGGAGGACGAGAAGAGCAGAGCTCGGTGGCAGGGGCGGGGTCTGGGGGTGCCAGGGATCCGGGACACTGGTGGAGCCGTCTGCTAGGGAGAAGGGACAAGTGGTTGGGGGCAGGGGGAGGGGTCGCACCGCAGGCATGTGGGGAAGATTAGGGGAGGGAGCTCCTGGGGCTGGGCTGGGCTCTGGGGGTGTCCTCCTCCGGCCCCACCACAGGCCGGCCCGTGGTGCTGCTGCAGGGCGTTTTCACGGAGGCCTGCGGCGGTGGGGGGGGGGGGTGCGCGACTCTGCCCAGGGGCTGGGAGAGACCTAGGGTGCTTTCAAAGTGAAACCCAAGCATCTGGAGAGAGTCTTCCCGACCCTTCCGCAGACCCGGATGCTGGCACTGGCAGCAGCAGCCCCAGCCGGTGCCTTCCCTGGGAGGGTAGTGGCGGGCAGCACCTGCACAGAGAGGCTCCCCCATCCCTGCGCTCCCAGCTCTGCCCGAAATACGTGGAGAGGGAAGACGCTGCGTCTCAGACCCACCGGAGGCTGCGCCCTGCCCACGTTTCCCCCGGGAGACTCCGGGCTGCGAGGAGGCCGTTCGCAGGCAGCTGTGGCAGTGACGGTGGAAATGCTCGTGCACCTCGCTTGGGCTGCGTGAGCCGCTGACGCTGCCGCCCTGACTTGTTCCCCAGGGACGCGAGAGTGCTGCGGGAGTGGCGCCAGCAGGCCCAGGTGATGAGGAAGCAGGCGGAAGAGCTCAGCAGACGCCTGCCTCGGCGAAGGAGTGTGGTGGGTAGGGTGCCTGGCGGGGCCGGGGCTGCCGGTGGGGAGGGCCCTTTCATCTACTGGGGGCCGTGCCTGCCACGGCTTCTGCTCCCTCCTGTGGGACGGCGGGTGCTGCGTGGCCCTGTCCGCAGGGGGACAGCTGGGCCGGGGAGGGAGTCACCTGCTCCAGGGCCCCGGCTGGTGGGGGTGGCACCTTGGTCTGGCATCTGAGTGCTCGCCTCTGGGCTCGCTGGCCGTGGTTTCTGTCCGAGGAATTAGGTTCTCAAAGAGGGGAGGAGGCAGGGTGGAGGGGAAAAAATTGAAAAATGAGGACGAAAGCAGCCAAGGTTGTGATGGGAGGTCAGCCCCAGGGGGCCAAGAGGGGTGGCCTTGGTGGCTTTGTCCCTGACACCAGGCTGCCGGCTCTCACGTTGGCTCTCAAGTGGGCACAGGGTGCCCTGAGGGCAGCGCCCTCTTCTCATCCCCCCAAACCATCTGGGGGTCTTAGTCCAGCTGGGCACATGGTGGGGGGTGCGGGGTGGCCCGCAGGCGCCAGGCTGGCCTCTGCACTGTGAACAGCCAGGCCAGCGGTGCGGGTCCCCAGCCCTGGCCCGGCCTGCACCTGCTCTCTGGGCTGTGGCTCGAGGGTGGCCTGAGTCCCTCCCTCTCAAACAGGATCTGTTCATCCACATCGGACGCACATCTGGCTGAAGCAGCCTTTCTCAGGAAACAGAACAGTTTGTTCTCGTAAAGGCCTTCTAGACCCCGAACGCCGCGCCACCTCTGTGAGCTCTGCTGTTGCTGTGGTGTTAACGTGACATCCAACCACAGCAACTTCCGAGAAAATCACGCTTAAAATCTGCGCTGTCGACCCCGCCCACGTGCCTGGTGTGGGCCGCGGGATAAAGTTTATTTTCTTGACTCACTTAACGTTGCACGTCCTACCCTGCTAAGCCTTCGTTTTTGCTATCATCTTTTTTCTAATTTTCCGTTGCGTTATACACAGAAAAATTAAAAATGTATGTTTTACCACTTCTAAGAATAAAAATACTTGCACAATTGGACAACATTAAGAATGCTTTTCAAAGAATCCAGCAGGAAAAAATGGGCGAAAGGGGTGGCAGGCAGTTCTTCGAAGGGGAGATTCAGGTGGCCGTAAACACGTGGAAAGATGCTCCGCCTGCCCGGCAGGTGCGGCGTGGGCCTCCCGCGCCGGCACAGGGGCTGTGGTGGCTGTGCTGGCCCCTGCCGTGGCTGCTGGGGGGTTCTGTCCATGCTGAGCATGTGCACTCCTGTGAACACCTAGGGGTCCGCCTCTCAGGAAGCGATCCACTCGTGGCATTTATGTGCAGAGACGTGTGTGTTTCGGTGTTGGTGGTGGAGGTCAGCGTCGACAGGTGACGCTCAGAATCCGCACGCCCACGGAGGGCAACTGAGGAGGATGTGTCTGGCTGTGGGCTGAGGGCAGCAGCTGGGCAGGACACGAGAGGGCACCACGGCCCCGTGTGTTGTGTGGCCCTGAGACTGCTCAGGTGGAGCCCCGTGTGCAGCAGGCACCGTGGGGCCGGGCGGGCCGGGGAGTTGCGGGCTCTGCTGCCGGGCCCCAGGTGCACCCGCCTGCCTGCCTGTGCCCCATGCCTGTCATGTGCTGTTTTACCATCCTTTGATTTCTGACAGTCCCCCGAAACACACAGACACACATACCTGTGCACACAGGCATGTGCACACACACGTAGGCCAAATGCCCCTGCGGTCAGGGAGGGGTCGGCGTGGCTCTCCGGCTCGTGCGCTGGAGGCAGCGGTACGGCGCTGGTCTGTCCCCCTTGGTGTGCGAACCCAGCACTCCGAGGTGGGGGCAGGGGCTGAGCGGGTGACCACAGGTGCAGGCACTGTCCACCTCTGGATGGCGCTGACGGGTCGTCACGGGTGAAGAGCAAGTCTGATGAACCTGGCAGTTCAGCTTGGTGTTCAACGCAGTGTTTTCTGGGATTCCTGAAAACATCTCGTGTTTTCCTAGGTGGCGTCACAGATTCCCTTCACCACAGATCTGACAGATGATGGGAAAATTCCACTAACTCCACTTGGAAAGACGAAACAGAGCAAAGAGGAAGTATCACAAGCAAGTAAAGACTTGAGGTGGGTAACTGACCGTGGCTCCACCCTTCCCAGGCCCAGTCCCAGAAGCTCACGCTGGGCACCCCTGCGACGTCCAGGCTTGTGGGCTGCAGGGATGGGGTCAGCTGAAAGACGTGGTCCCTGCCCTCCAGGAGCTCCTCAGTCAGCCATCAGGTCCTGCAGGCACCCGTCACGCACCCCCCCGGGGCCCCCTGCAGCAGGCGCTGCTGCAGACCCTGACGTCGGGGAGACGGAGATCCGCCCTGCCTGCCTCCCCAGGCCTTCTCGTGCCCTGAGTTCTAACCACTCCTTCCAGCCCCGGCTTTCTTAGAGCTGATCCTCAGGGCCACGTGTGCAGGCCTTCGCCAGCTGGGGTGCTAACAGGCAGAGGAGGCCCAGCCAGCGTGGTGGCCAAGGGTGCAGGGACAGGCAGCATCAGGGAGCTGCGTCGGGAGGAGCTTTGTGCTTTGAATCTCTGGCTGGGTAGGGCCAGGCTGCTGGGCGGGGTGGACGGCTGGCCCATCTGGAATCGTCTGGGCTGTGCTGGGGCCTGGAGAATGGGAGAGCGGGGAGGCCTGGTGCCGACACAGGACTGACAGGTGCGGGGAGAATAGGACCCAGAGCCGCGCCCTCAGGACGGGGGAGTGGGGACAGACAGCACAAGCAGGCCGAGGGGACCAACAGGCGCGAGAGTCTGCGGAGCAGGGCACGTTCCGTGGTGCCTGGCACAGAGAGCAGAGGTGGGGACGCGAGGATGGAAGCCAGGTCCCTGGGGGGCCTCAAGAGGAGGGGGCGTGACTGTGAGGGGGGACAGCAGCTGCTCTGGGGTCCTGGGCTATTAACCCTTTCACCCCGTGGGCAAGCATCTCTTTGGTTTCCCGTGTTGACCATTTTGGTAGCTGACTGCTCCCTGGGTGTGAGCGCCAAGCTCCTGTGGGGTTTGTATACAAACCAGAAGGACCAGCCTGGGCGTGTGCATGCCTTTCCCCCACCCCGGGCACCTCCCACGCCCCTCCCAGGTGTGCTGGAAAGCTGAGGGCAGCCCAGGGCCATGTGGGAAGGCGCCAAGGCCCCAGTGCCACCTGCCGGGCCCTTCCTGCTTTCCCAGCCGCTCCCCCGGCCTGCTGTGGGCTGAGGCCACGGCCCGCAGTGGAGCCCCCAGCCCTGTGTGCAGAAGCCAGAGCGGAAGGGACCGCGGCCCCCGTCCCACCCACCCCACTGCTCGGCCTGCGCATCTCCCCCCTGCCCACCGCTCAGCGTCTGACGTCCCCGGGATCCCACATGCTATTTGAGAGGCCTGGAGGGATGTTGAGGTGGAGTGTGGGCGGCAGAGGCCACGTTCCGTTCCTGGAGAAGCTGCTCCTGTG
Source organism: Lepilemur ruficaudatus (assembly GCA_963574885.1). Classification (NCBI taxonomy): domain Eukaryota; kingdom Metazoa; phylum Chordata; class Mammalia; order Primates; family Lepilemuridae; genus Lepilemur; species Lepilemur ruficaudatus. The sequence continues at coordinate 9,180 of CAUYRT010050784.1, read as the reverse complement.
GGTGCCAAGAACGTGTGGGGAGATTTCAGAGGTCACGAGGGTTGGACCAACCGTCCCCCGAGAAGTGGTTTAGACTAAAACCGATGGCACTCGCATGTTCTCTTAGTCCTCAGAGAGTCTGTGTTGCATCACTGTCCTCTAAAAAGCCCACGGCAGCCCACCGTGGCGCTAACCCCCCACCCCCCGGGCGCAGTAAGAGCCAGGCGTCTGCGCACGCTGGCTGCGGCTGTGCTCTGAGGACTGAAGAGGGTGTCACGCTGTCTTTCCACAGTTACTCTGAAAACAGGCCGGATTGGCACAAACCCTGCTGCCGGGGTGAGGGGTCTTCGGGGAGGCCGAGGGGAGCACGTGCCGCTGGGCCCTTACCCCGAGCTCTGCGCTCACACTGCGTGGAAGTGAATGCCTCCCACACTCCTGCGCCTCTTTCAGATTCTGCCACTCTGAACCCTGCATTTGAAATCAAAGAAAATCCAGGGGGATCATTCAGGGCCAGGATTTCGAGACCAGCCTGGGCAATACAGCAAGACCCCATCTCTACAAGAATAGAAAAAAATTAGCTGGGCGTGGTGGTGGCACCTGTAGTTCTAGCCATTCGGGAGGCTGAGGTGGGAGGATGAGCCCAGGGGTTTAAGGTATCACTGGGCTGTGATCACACTACTGCACTCCAGCCTGGACGACAGAGTGAGACCCTGTCTCTGAAGAATGAATTAACTAATAAATAAATCAGTCAACTCCAAAGCCCCGAGCCCCAATGTAGCAGAGAACATATGTTTAAAATCCTAATTTAGGCTGGGTGCAGTGGCTCACCCCTGTAATCCTAGCACTCTGGGAGGCCGAGGCAGGAAGATAGCTTGAGCTCAGTTGTTTGAGACCATTCTGAGCAAGAGCAAGACCCAATCTCTACTACAAATAGAAAAAATTAGCTGAGTGTCATGGCAAGCACCTGTAGTCCCAGCTAGTCGGGAGGCTGAGGTGGGAGGATCGCATGAGCCCAGGAGTTGGAGGTTGCAATGAGCTACGATGATGCCACGGCACTGTAGCCCAGGCGACAGAGCAAGACTCTGCCCCCCCCAAAAAAAATCCTAATTTAATATGGTTTTCTGTTTCTCTAAGGATTTAGTAAAATTGTGTATCTCACGTGAAAAAGACATGCTCTTTTCCCTTACACGGTAATGTGCTGTGTCCTACGTGTGTAATATCTGAAATGCATTTAAGTCTTTGAAGTATGGCGTGTGTTCAAGCAGGTTCTAAACTACTGGAGAAGGGCGGGGAGAGGCAGCCCGAGCCCCGTGAGTTAGCGTCTGCGGAGAATGGGCGTCGCGGAGGCCCCGGGTAACCGTGGCATAGCCACGTGGGAGCCTCAGGACCGAGACAAGTCTAGGGCACAAGGAGAATTCTTCCCCTTGGGTGAGAGTAGGAACTCCCAGGCCAGACCCGTGTGGAACCCGCCCCCTGCCCTTTGCTTTCTCAGTGCCCTCGGGGCCGGGGACCTGGAAGAGAAGGTAAGACAGCACATGCGTCAGGTGCAGGAAGGGAGGAAACGGTGCCCCGGGGTGGCCCCGCTGGAGGAAATGCGAAAGGCTGCCCAGGATTTGGAGACCGTGAGTATTTTTTGGCTCTGTTTAAAAATTTCTTTTGTTAAAAATGGAACTTGTTATGCCTTTTGAGAGTGCACGTCCTCTAAAGTTGCGGGCGTGTGTTCGATGGACGGGGTGTTCCCGGAACTGCAGTCGGTCAGGTGACAGGAAGCCGTCTCAGCTGTGAGAGCGAGCCCCGCAACGCGCTGGCCCACCTGCCGGACCCCAGCCTCACCGCACGCGGCCTCTGACGGCAGGAGCCGTGGCCTGGGACCCGCCCACTCCACGCGCCTATGGGTCCTTGCTTGAGACCTCGCGTGCACCCCAGGGAGGCTGGTGTGTGCGGGACCCAGACGCCCCAGCCCAGGAGCCTCCCAAACAGGGCTGCTCACGAAAATCTCTCCTGGATGTTCGGAATTTTAACTGTCTTCTCACCCAGCTGCTGATGGTGTTCATCCACGCGGCAGCTACTGACGAGCACTTGCTGTGTGCCGGAATGTTCTGGCTTATGAGAGCAACGCAGTGGTGAAGGAAGACCCTTTCCTGCCCTGAGCGATGCATGGCCTGCCGTCCGGCTGGTGCGAGGACGCAGTTGTCCTCCCTGGATGCCTGTGTGCCCTGCCCCGCTCCTCGCAGCCGTGAGAACGTGGGCCTATTCTGTAGGCCACCCACGCCCCCGGCTCTGGACGCTCCGGGTCAGCGTGCCCTGCCCTGACCCTGCTGCTGGGTCAGGCTGGTGCTGGGCTGTGTCCGGGCTGCCCCCAGAGCAAGTAGCACCGTCACCGGGGAGGAGGCCGTGCCTGCTTTCCTGTCCCCACAGCCCGTCCGCAGGCCACGTCTCTGCCATCTGCCTCCCTCAGAGCCCAGGCGGCGGGGGAGGGGACCCCACCCAGTCTGACTCTGACCCCTCTTCTCAGACTTTTTTTCTCCCTGGCCAAGGGAATTTTTATCTGCCTTTGGGTAAGCTTTTGTTGTTTATAAATCAGTTGTTTATGGGTATAACCTTAACCTGGGACACCCAAAACCCTGCCTTTTAGGGCTTCAAGACGTCCATGTCTCAGGCCATTGCTTCCGATTATGGATGCAAAGGTCTATTTGGTGTTAAGCTCAACTCTGGGCCCACAGAGTGGATAACTTGATGAAGTAGACAAATTCCTTCCAAGACACCATCTGCTAAAACTTAGAGAAGAAACAGACAACCTGAATGTGCCTATATCTGTTAAATTGAACCATTAATTAATAACCTTCCCAGACAGAAAGCACTAGGCCCAGGTGGGTTAGCTGGTGAATCCCAGCAAACATTTGAGGAGGAAAGTGTGCGATTGTCTACCGTCTCTTCCGGAGGACAGAAGCAGAGGAGACACTTCCTAACTCGCTCCGTGAGGCAGCACTTCTCTAGGTCGTGGCAAAACGTGGACACTCGGGCAGTAAGAGCTCCTGGAGGCACGTTAGAGATACGGCGGAAATTGTTTAAAATTTAAAAATCGATAGATGAATAAATCCCCCGGGAAGTAAAACAAAAAGCAAAGCAGGGACAGGAAGAGAGAGGAGACGAGATACAGATGAGTTAGAGGACGGATCCGCGTGGTTTGACATCCCGCAGGGCGTCCAGGCCGAGGACTAGCGCAGGCGGAGGGAGAGATCACTAAAGAAGAACCGCGGTTCTCCACCAACGACTGTGTCCGGGTGGAAGGCGCACCCGCACCAGCACCGCGGCTCAGCCTGAGCAGGGGCTCCAGGGCGGCGGGCAGGAGGCCCCCACGGGTCCTGGTGGCCACGCCGCCTCCTGCCGCATGCCACGGTTCTGCACCCAGATCCCAAGGCCGGGGCCAGTAAAGCCACCTCAGACTGGAAAGGCCTCAGCAATGTGACTTCCACATGGGCTTTCTCTGGAAGCTACTGCAGGATTCTTCCCACCAGGACAGCGGAGCAGACCGGAAGGCCAGTGCCCCGGAAAGGAAGGGCGTGAACCCCCAAGGGCAGAGCCCTGGGCCACCTGCTGGCGACAGGCCCCTCCCGGAGGCGGGACCAGGAGGGGAGGAACCTCAGGGGATTTTCACCGCCTGAAAGGACTTGATGACAGGCACATAGAAAACAACGCAAAATGTTGAAAGAAGGCGGTGGGTCTCTAATCCCCCGGAGAATACGGATTTCCACAGGAAGCAAAATGTAACCAGCGCACACTGGATTGGCAGAGCTGGTGTTTCCCTCACAGGGACGGAGCCCCGAGTGGCACCTTGACCCTCGCTGGGCTGCAGCTGCGCCTGGGCGGGGAGGAGGAGGAGAGCGCTGGACCGGGGCCCCACCCTGGGGCGGGAGGTTGGGGTCCCCAGGCCCAGTGCCCACTAGGAGCGCTGAGGGCCGCGGTGTGTCCCCTCGGCTTCTCTGCCTTCCAGCCAGCAGACTGGCCAAGACATGGGATGGAAACAGGAAGGGTGCACCGGGTTCGTGGCTCTGTGCGTCCCTGGGGCGGGGGGAGGGGATCTCAGGACACGTGGTGGGGCCTGTTGGGGACGCCAGGGCGAGGCTGGTATCCTCGCGAGTAGGGGTTGCCCGCGCAGAGGGGCCTCGGGGACAGGGAGCCAGCTCTGCCATCTGTCTGGACCAGAAAGACGTGACATCCGAAGTCCCGCCAGCCTTTCTAACCTTTAACCCCTCTTTTCCCAAAAGGCCAAAAAGCTGCAGGACGAGGTCACGCAACTGAAACTGAGCTGGACCTTGAACCAGGGGCCTCGGCTGGCAGCTCCCCCCGGGGACCTGTCGCCGCGCCCTCCAGCATCACAGCCTCAGAACATGTTTTCCAACACGAAATACTGAGAATGGGAAAATGTTGTCAATACCAGTGACAGGGACCACGCTGATGGCGTCATCTTCAGACGGGACAAACCGCTTGCCGTGGTGTCATCTCGGGACGACGGGGCGTGTTAGGATTCAGTGTTGTTCTTACAACTTATTTCACAGCTGTTTGGTTTTTGTTTTTTAAACAAATCTGTGTTTCTTTTCTGAGGCCGTAGACGGTTCTAAGCTGCATTAAAAGAGAATGCTGTAAGCAAGCCACCTCGCTTTGGTTCCCGGCCATGCACCAATCTGTCGACTGGTGTCTGGACACCAGTGCCTGCCCTCCTCTCCCTCCCGCCCCCAGAGCGCGGCTGCGCCTGTAATGGCAGCTTCACTCACGTCTGTTTCGGCGCAGCTCGCCTGCTGCCCGCCAAGCCGCGAGTCCCAGCAAGGCCGCCTTTTGGCCGGGCAGGCGTGGGCAGAGCCGCATGGGCTCCGTGTGCGGCCAGCCTGTTCCCCGCCCGGCACCATGCTGTCCCGCGGCCTCGACCCCGCCTGGCTGCCAACCACACAGCCCGCACGCAGGACCGTGGGATCCAGCCCGCGTGGGATCCAGCCCTCGTGGGATCCAGCCCGCGTGCGATCTGCGGGCCCGGCCTGCCCGTGGTGGAAAGCCCGTCTCCAACGCTCCCTCTGCCCGGCTGTTCAGGTTCTGCGTGATTCTTGTGCTCAACGGTCTTGAAAACATGTTTGATTTTATTTCTTTAACAGATGTGAGACCGTTCAGACTTCCTTTTCATGTCAATTTGGTAAATATGTTTGTCAGTGAATGAATTTTTCCGTTCCATCCAAGTTGTCAAACGTGTTAGCATTAAGTTATTCATGACATCCTCTTATTTTCCCATTGTCTTTAAGATTATAGTAACGTCTCCTTTTTTATTCTTGATACACGTGCTCTGTGTTCTTTGTCCGTCTTGCTAGGGATTCATCAGTTTTAGTCACCTTTCCAAAAAAACCAATTTTGGCTTCTTTGGGGTCTCGTGAGGCAGGAACCCGCTGTTGGCTGGAGCTGCACCCACGGGAGGCCCAGCTGGGGCTGGGACCTGCTTCCACGCTGCCGTCTGCGTGTTGATCAGGAAACATCTCTGATTCCGGCGCTTGGAGTTGTGAAGTTTCGCTCTACGGCTACCATGTGACATATTTGGTAAAAATTCGATGTGCACGTAAGAAGAATGTATTTTGGAATTGTTGGATGTAGCATTTTATGTGTGGAGGTCACATTGATCACATTGCTCAGATCTCCTGCATCCTTGCTGACTTGTTTAGGCTCAGTCTGTCAGTTACTGAGAAAGGTATGTTAACATTCCCAGCTGGGATTGTGAACTTGTATATTTTTCCTTCCAGTTATGTTAGTTTTTGCTGTGTATATTTTGGAGCTATTTTATTAGATGCCTACAAATTTGCCTTTTTTGTTTTAGTTTCTTTTTTTTTAACTTTAATAGATTTAGGGAGAACAAACAGAATTCCATTACACATATATATTGTATAGTGGCAGAGTCTGGGCTGTGAACGTGCCCATCACCCGAGCAGTGTGCCTTTCACCCCACAGGTAATTTTCCATCCCTCACAGATGCCTACGGATTTAGGATTGTTTTATCTTCCTGTAGAACTGACCCTTTCGTCATTATGAAATGTTTTTCTTTACCTCTCATTTTTACTTCTGAAACTCTGTTTTGTCTAAGGTTAACATAGGCCTACCACTGCTAGCTGGGTTAGTGTTTACATGATATTAACATACCTTCTATTTTCTTTCAGCCTTCCTGTGTCGTTACACTGTATTTAAAGTGCATCTCATGTAAACATGGTACAGTTGGGCCTTTTCTTTAGCCTGTCGATCTTTGTCTTTTAACTGGAATGTTTAGTCCGCTTACATTTAACGTAATTGTGCACGTGGTTGATTCTAAGTCTACCATCTTGCCATTTGTTTTGTGTATCTCATTTTTATTCCTTTATTCTTTCCCTGCTTATGGATAATCAAAAAATTTTAATTCTGTTCTATCTCTCCTATTAGAGTTTTAGGAATATCTTTTTGTATTGGTCTTTTGGGTGTTGCCTGAGAGATGACAATGCACACCCTTGATTTAAGACACCGCGTCCTCCACCGCACGATGCAGAAACCCGCAAGCACGAACCTGTCTGCCGCCTGCCGCCCTTTCTGCGGCTGCCGTTATACGTTTCCTGCCACATGCACGTGTGCGAGCCGCAGGCACCGTTTGTGCCGTGTTACGTGACGTGGGACAGTTGTGCGTCAGTGTTCTTACGTTCGCCGCACTGAGTTTCTGCTCCCGTCGGGAATGATTCCCTTTAGCTGAAGAGCCCGTTCTTAGTGCTTCTCTGTCCTGTGCTTGTGGTGGGCTAGAGTGCCGTGGCGTCAGCCTAGCTCACAGCAACCTCAGACTCCTGGGCTCAAGCGATCCTCCTGCCTCAGCCTCCCGAGTAGCTGGGACTACAGGCATGCGCCACCACACCCGGCTAATTTTTTCTATATATTTTTAGTTGGCCAATTAATTTCTTTCTATTTTTAGTAGAGATGGGGTCTCCCTCTTGCTCAGGCTGGTTTCGTACTCCTGACTTTGAGCAATCCTCCCCCCTCGGCCTCCCAGAGTGCTAGGATTACAGGCATGAGCCACCGCGCCCGGCCATCCATTAAGTTTTGAATATAATTTTTCCCCCGTTTTCTCTCCTCTCCCTTTCTGGGACTCCAGTTACATCATGCATGTGTACACACACGCCCAGGCACCGCTTGGCTGTGCCCTCCGTGTCTCTGATGCGTGTCCTGTGTTTTCTCTGTGTGTCTGTGTTTCAAGTCGGACGTTGCCTAAGAACATGGTTTTGGACTTACTAGTCTTGTCTTCTGCTTGTCTCACAAAAAACCAATGAGGTTTTTAACATTAAAAATATCAGGATTCGGCCAGGCGCGGTAGCTCACGCCTGTAATTCTAGCACTCTGGGAGGGCGAAGCGGGTGCATCGCTCAAGGTCAGGAGTTTGAGATCAACCTGAGCAAGAGCAAGACCCCGTCTCTACTAAAAATAGAAAGAAATTAATTTGACAACTAAAAATATATAGAAAAACTTAGCCAGGCATGGTGATGCATGCCTGTAGTCCCAGCTACTCAGGAGGCTGAGGTAGGAGGATCTCCTGAGCCCAGGAGTTTGAGGTTGCTGTGAGCTAGGCTGATGCCACGGCACTCTAGCCCGGGCAACAGAGTGAGACTCTGTCTAAAAAAATAAAAAAATATCAGGATTTGTACAGGGGAAAACATGACTCGGATGTGGGACTCAGCGGACGGAGGCGCTGCTGCTCAGAAGCAGCTGACTGGCGCTGAGTCGCTCCTCAGCAGCCGGGTCACTGGGTTCTTCGCCTCTGACAGGGTGTTCCTTTCTGGCATTTCCCTTTAACTCTTTCATAGGTCCCATCTCTGTTGAAATTCCACGTCTGTCCACAAGCGCTGTCCACCATTTCCACAAGATTCTTTAACGTATCAATCATAATGATTTCTTAAAGTAAACATTTTCAAAGAATTTTTAGTTTCAGGTGTGTTTCAGTTCTAGCATTCTGTTGGGTGATCTCTGTGGATGCCCATTCTCCATTGCAATTCTCATCTCTTCGTGCATGGGTTGCAGCGGCAGTTAGACTCAGCGTAACCTCTGCTCTCAGGGGTCTTGGGGGCGAGACGTGTCACGGGTTTGCTGTGAGCCCCTCGCTCTAGTAGAACACTGCCTCCTGCATGTCATAGGATGGACAGGGAGCTCACCCTTTCGCCAGGACAGCCTAGACCCAGCAGGTGGCCTGGGGGGACCGACTTCCGGAAGGCTTGGGCCACGCGCTGGCACAGCCCAGTTTCTCCACGGTCCGCAGAAGCTGGGTCACGGGCCGGCCGGGTCACTGCGGAGTCAGGCGGCGACCCAGCCCACCGTTGCTTGCCTGTATCCCGCTGTGCAGAGACTCTGAGACCCGCCCTTCCGTTCCGCCCTCTTGTTTGAGTTTCCCTCCGGATGACCCGTCCGAGAGTCTCATCGTGAGCGTCTGCTGCTCTGCCATCCGTGGGCCGGCCCCAGCGGGCTCAGACCCGCTGCCCAGCACCCTTCCAGTGCCTCGCGGTTCTTGTCCCTGCGTTTCTGGAGTTTGCTTCCTCAGCTCGCAGGGGCGGCATCCACAGAGGGGACCTGGGGGGGGCCCTCTCCTGACCCTTCTCTGCACAGCCCTCCCCCGCCTGGGCGGTGCCATCACGCGGTTCCCGTGCAGAAGCGCTGTCCTTGGCCCTCTGGAGTACGGAGCTGTGGTACCGACTCGGGCGCCAGACCGTGGGGGCGACGCCAGGGCTGCGGGTTCTGCTCCTGGGCCTGGGAGCGGCAGGGTCTTGCTCCCTGTGGCGGGTGTGGGTCTTCCTCCAGGGGGGTGCGCTGGGGCTCTGTGTCTCTCCGAGGCGCCGCCCTCCTGCGCTCCTTTTTGTCCCACGGCCGACTATGTCAGTTCTGGCCCCGGAGCCATCATCTGTTTCTTTTCTTTTTCTTTTTTTTTTTGCTCAGTATTTTGAGATTTGTTTCCCCACTTCATCTTCCACCCGTCCACTTTGGATTCGATGTCACGCTCCCCCCGTCGGTTCACGGATCCAGCGTCACGCTGCCCCCCGTCGGTTCACGGATCCAGCGTCACGCTCCCCCCGTCGGTTCACGGATCCAGCGTCACGCTCCCCCCGTCGGTTCACGGATCCAGCGTCACGCTCCCCCCGTCGGTTCACGGATCCAGCGTCACGCTCCCCC
>CAUYRT010050782.1:0-18889 GCA_963574885.1 Lepilemur ruficaudatus | reverse complement strand
TTAACAATTGCGTCTCCTCCTTTGCCCTTTCCCGAGTGCGGGTCAAGACACCTTGGCTTGTTTGCAAGACACAAGGTGTCTTGAGGCCGATCAACAAGAAACAATCTGTGTGAGAACAGGTGTTCTGAGAACTGCTTTGTTCAAACATGGCTGAGAGCTGACCCGGTGTCCACTACACTACATATTCCTAGATTCTATAGGGAATTAAAGTAGGCATACCACGAAAGCATTCTCTAGTAAAGTAGTCATACATAAAATTAGTTTTCACTCAAATTAATACAACTTCTATCTTTGCCTATCATACCACTGCTTTTTTTTTTTCTTGCTATTCACTTGGTGATTAAGAAATGTGGTAAAGGTATCTAGTTGACTATTCCAGACCTTAAGGAATACAATGTAAATTGATTATAAAAAGTAGAAAACTTTAAGAAAAATATAGACTTCATGAAGTTCGTATACATGACATTGTAGAATTTATTGAATCACATGTAAAACCTCTGCTATAAGAGGATTTGACAGTTTACAGTTGAAGCAGAGAAAATTGACAAGGATAATTATAAGATGATTCTTCGAAATAGAGTGATCGGAAGAGCAAAGGATTAAAAGAAACCCTTTGTGTAACTGATGAAGCCCTTGAATATTCCTGTTATATGATATACATTCCTGTCTTCTAAGTGTTAAATGTGAATTGACAGATGTTGTAGCACACTATCTTGAAATAATTTCAGAAAAATCAACAGAGGCATATAGTTTATTCTTTGACCCCAAAATTAGGACAGAGTTATGACTATAACTAGATGTGACATAAAAACAGCTTACTTTCATACTTTTCCAAGTTCCTTTTTAAGATTAAAATCTTAAGTAAGTGGTTTGAGTTAACTTTGTAGGGACCAATTAGTCTTAGACAAACTAGTCTCTCTGTACTACCTGTTCATTGTTTGCCTGTGCTCTACCTACCTGTTGGGACGCTTCACTTAGGATCGCTCTGATTCTGAGGTCTGTATTAAGGTCAATACCTGTTATGTATTTTACATATCCCATGATACATTGGTCTGCACTGATCTGGTCTTCAGCTGAACTGTACCCAAATTGCGATATAAAGGATTTAGGTGGTTCGAATCCAGACCTTCGTACTCAGCACTAAGCTAAGATGATGGCAATGAGATCCAGTTGACTGAATTGGGTAGTTCATCCTATGGAATACGATTGAAAGGTAGACTAAACCTGATTATGAAAGACTTTAATCATTAGTCTAAAGGGTATGAACTTTATCCTTCAGGTTAGTGTTTCTCAAACTGTGGTCCACAGACCACCTGCATAAAAATCACTTGTGATATATGTTAAAAATTCTAATTTCTGGTTCCTATCTGTGAATCAGGATTATGGGGCTAAATACTGGGAATATACAGTTTGAATATACAGTTATCTTTATGTGATTCTTATATACATTATAGTTTTAGAGTTATTGCTAAACACAGGTAGTTTGAAGAATTTTCCCCTGCATTTTATTTTTTATTTTTAGGTGTTTTATAATGGTGTAATAGGAAACCTTTTTCACACACACAAAAAAAAAACCTTAGAAGTAATGTTATGTGTACCTGGGATTTTAGTTTCATTGATTGTTTCTTTAGATATCATTCCAGAGATATCTTTAAAGATAAATAAATGTTTTATATGTTAATTCTGTATATGAAACAGTTTAAAGGCAGCATTAGCACTTAATTCCATGCTTTCAGGATTTTCTCATAAAAACAAATTTTCTTCGAAAGTGTTATCTAAATCCTTTCAGTTTCTTCTTACCAAAACCTCTGCTGTTATGCAACATTGAAATAACAACATTGTTTTCATCCATTAAAATACCACTGCAAGATATTGTGAATCAGCTCATTTGCCTTAAATTTTTTTTTTAACAAATAAGGCAGTGTTTTGAGTTATACCAGATGTACAAATGAGAGATTTGAGTGCACTTGTAGAATTTAAATTGGAATGCTAATGAGATTCTGACAGGCAGAAAAAAACAACACAGCCTACATTTTCATCTGTTTTATTAAAGTCATTATTTAACTGGAAAAACACATTATTTAGAGCTATTTATTTATGTGGCATTTGTAATTCAGCTCTTATATTTTATCCAATTAAAGTGTTTCTCATTCTATTACACTTAATGCAGTAGATTGTTCTGTGCATTCATCTTTTGCTCTGTTTCATTCAGTGCAGGAGTGGCAGTAACTCAATTGAATGAATGTGTCTTTTTTTTTTTTTTTCCTACTAATGCTTACATGTGCTGCTTAATGCGGTTAATGCTGTGGTGCTACATTGACATCTTTATTTTTTATTTGCCGTAATTCCATTGAAATTTCATGGTATATTATCACAGAAGATTGTTTATGGTTATTTTATGCTTTGGTTATTTCATTAGAATTCCTAAAATGTGAAAGTAAAGAAAAAAATAATGTTAAAAACCCCCAAATTTCTGAGAAGATAAATTGATCTTAGAAATAATTGAACTTAAGGTACTAAATCTTAAAAGTGCTTATTTCAACAAAGATATCCAATGCCTTGCCAAAACCATTGCTTTTTAAAATTTTTATTATCTATTTGCATTTTTCTATTTTTTTTAACAACTTCTTTAAACAAAGACTTTTTGTGAATGTTTGAGATTGCTGAATTAGATGAACTTTTAGCTTTCTTTAATTATGTTTATTTACCTACCTCTCAGATGAGGTTAAAATTGGAGTATTTGAGATTAGAGGAGTTTAAAATTTCATGTACATCTACAAAATCAGTACAATTAAAGGAAGAAACAGTAGTACAAAATTTCAAGGGATAGCGTGAGGCTGGCTGAGGTCAAGCGTAAGTTGGAATGCAGACATTACGGGAGAGTCTTGAAGACAATGTGCTTCCTTGAGAAGGCAACTTCTATGAAGAGAGTGAAATATGTCAGTCCAGAATTGTACAGATGTCAAAAGGAATGTCAGATCTTCTTTCAATTGCATTCTACAACAGGTTTAGAGATTCTTGTAGTGTAAGAATGCTTCATGTGTTTTAAACTGCCTGATGATACTTTTATGAAAATCTGTGGTAAAACAAACTCTATTAGCATACAAACCATTTCAGTTAATGTTCAATGAATAAAGTCTCTATATTATCTGGAAATTCAACCAGTGACTGTTGGTTTCCTGATATTTACATAAAGATTCACTCAAGGAGTCTCCATTAAGCAGCATTAAGGGATTTCATATACAGAAATGTATCTTTTTCTCTAAAACTTCCTTAAGAGGCAGGCTCTTGATGTGGTGAAAAGGGCAGTGAACTAGGAATCAGGAGACAGAGTTCTGGTTCAAACTCTGGCACTCATGAACTCTGTGGACCTGGATATGCCACTTAACATTTTTAGGCTTTAATTCTTCATCTGCATAATCAAAAGACTGGTGATGGCCTCTTAGAGTACTATTAACTCTATAACTGTGTGATTTTGTGAATCTTTTATTTACCCTTGAGAAGCCCAGACACATAACTTTTAAATGATAGATTATGGTCATCACATTTCTATGCCTTCTTAACATGGTTTCCAGAATTATTTTTGAAGATGCAATATTTAGGCTGAATTTCCTAATTGGTATTCAGAAGACTTACAGAAAATAGCTTTTGTAAGCATAGCCAGCTTTTGGTTATCCATGCTAATGTGGGATAACGTGTGTAATTGAAATGTGTATGAAGTCTAGACTCATTTTATCTGCAAATTTATCTTTCTTTGTAATGAGCGTTTGAATAGAGCTGCTTAAAAATATTGGTTTGGGTTTCATCTTCAGCCTGGACAGAAAACTGCCTTTAGCATCTTTGAGTAGCTTTGTTTTACCCACTGCCCCACTTTGCTTAGGAAAAGAATAAGATTCCTTATTAAACCATAGGAATGAACCTCATTTTATTCACATTACATTCACACCCATAACATCCACATCTACTTTCCATCTATGTACTTGTTGTTTCATATACATGCCCCAAGCTTTTGTGCCTCCATACGTTTACTTGTGCTCTTCCTGCATTTTTTTTTTTTGCTCCTGTTGCCCTCAAATACACTAAATTCTACTCATCTTGTAAAGCCCAGTGCCCTGGTTCTCAATATTTTCCCTAAGCGCAGGAGCTTTATTGTCCAACACATTGATAACAGATTCTGATGTTACAAGTAACTATCTCTGTTCCTGAGAAAATAACCACAGTTTGACCCTCAGTATCCTCATCTACAAAATAGAAACAATACCCAAATTTCATGATTGTTTTAAATTTTAAATGGTATGTAATTCAGTCGTTCAGGAAATAAAGTGATGTCGTATATCAATAAACAAACAAAATAATCTGCCCTCCTAGATCTTATATTCTGGTAGACATAAACCGGTAAATAAATAAAAACTGAAATGCGTAGTATGCGAATGGTGAGAGCAGGGTAGAGGGGAGGGAGAGTAGAGAATGAAGAAAGTGGAGGAATAGTGAGGTTTTAAATAGGATGGTCTGAAAAAGGCTCACTGAGAAGATGGCATTTGAGGGGACCTAGATGAGCCTTGGAATATTTGAAAAAAAAAAAAAAGAGCATTTCAGGCAGAGGGAACTACAAGTGCAAAGTCTCTGAGGTAAGTGTGTGCTTCGCATGTTCCAAGAACAACAAAGAGGTCAATTGGCTTGTGCAGAGAGAAGGGAGGGATAAAGAACAAGGCCATTGCACGTAGGGTCTTTTGGGTCAATTTTAGTAAGAATGTTGTCTCTGAAAGAAGTGGAGAACCACTAGAGGGTTTTGAGGAAAGGAATCCCATGATCTGACTTACCTTTTAAGGTACTGTCTGGCTTCTGTATAGTTCGTGGAGGGAGGGGAACATGTAAATATTGAATAAGCGGATGCAATAGACCAGGTGAGAGCTGGCCATACTACAGAGTCTCTCAGAGTATCCGATCAGTAGTAGGCATTCTATAAATGCTAGTGCTTTCCTTCTCACTTCCCTTTCCCGATATGCCCCAGCAGAAGTTATATATCCTTCTTTGACATTCTTTATTATGGCATATATCATTGTTTAACTAAGAGTTATTTGTGTATTTTTCTTATTTCTCCTACTAGTCTAAATATTTCTTGAGGACAACTTCTTGAGACTCAATTTTATTTATCTTTACATATCTCATTGAGTCTAGTATAAGATACTGTATATAATTATTATCTAAAATATTTAGATAGAATGAATAAATTTGTGAATATTCCCACATGGTTTTTGGAAAGATTTATAGCAAAGCTTAATGCTGGGATGTTGGTGGGAAGGTTTAGAGAGAGTGAGGGAGCTATGGTAAACTCTGGAGCTTTATGGAGGTATAGGTATAGGGCCGAAGTCTGCCCCATGCAATCTGCTGTGAGGTATATGAGAAAAATGGCAGGAAATATCTTGCATCCTATCTTGGGATGGGGTTATATAAGTAGCAGATTGAAGGTGTGAATAGCAGTAGCATCCAAGAGGAGATTAGCAAGCATGGGAGGACAAGGAAGTAACAATTCAGGGGATGTACAGTTGATGTCTTAGGATATATTAGCAAGGACTAATGGTTTATTTTTAGAAAGTGGGATAGATGTGGGGACAGGCACTGGTCCTGACACTACATATGAGAGATGCCAGTACAGGTGTAGTCTAGGATCATCTTCATTTGTGATTTATGAAGATATGTAGCTGGGGTCTGAGGTGACCTGGTGAGGTGCCCCAAGAGGTGGATGATGCAGGCAAAGGAGTCTCCTAATAGGAGGCACTTAGAAGTATAGATGGGGCGCTGGTTGATCTCTGGAGGATATATCTGTGTGCAGCAAATTTGTAGCCTTCACAGGGGGATTGAGGTAGAGTTGGCAAATTACTGAACTAGCAGTTGGGATGGCTAGGATTTTTCCTTCTATAGGCAGCTGAATACCCAACTCAAAAGAGCTGAAGGAAAAATGATCCTTGTTGGCACATCTGATTGAAAAATTCGTGGAGACTATTATCAAACAAGTGTGATCCAGCTGCTCAAATGATGTAACTAAGGACCTGGATTCTTTGTAATTCTCTCTGTTCTACCTTTCTCAGGGTCCTCCTCATTCACACAGTGGGCCCCTGGCACCTTCAGCTTGAAGCATTCGAAATACTATATTCTCAATACAATTTTATCTGGTAGAAGAAAACCTGTCTTTCTTGGCCATCAAACAGAAACTGAGCATCAGTCTAATTGGATCATCTTAAATTGTGTGCCCATCCCTAATCATTCATTTCTAATGAGCTAGGCTTTCATTGGTGAACACAGGCTTGATCTTCTTGCCTAATCCATCGAGCCAGGTATGGGGTAAATTACCCCAAAACATATGGGCTCAGTAGGGTGGGAGTAGACACCTAAATGAAAATTAGCTGCTTTTATTAAGCAATGTGTGGAGTGGGCTGTAGATTTGGGTCCACCAAAGCAGTAGATGTCTACTAGGGATTATGTTCTCAGAGCCCCAGAAAGAAACACAATTCATCTTAGATGGTTCAAAAAGGAAACTTTAATAAAGGGACTACTTATAGAGGTGTGGGCAAAATTAAAGTTACAAAACAATGGCTGGTGAGGCTCTTAGAGACCAATATTAGCAGGAAGATATTCCTACTCCTAGGACTAAGGAATCAATAGGAGGAAATATGTTATCTGAGCCAAGTAAGAACTTCAGTCCTGGAGGAGGAGCTATAGAGGTAATTGTGGAAGAATATACGTATAGTCAGAGATGGAACATTGAAGCAGAGAGGGAAAAGAGGAAAATATCCTGAGCCTTTTTTCCTTTCACCCTCTAATCTTCTGCTGGTGGGCTCACCTGGAAGCCAGGAATGGAACCTATATGATGCAATCATTAGGAGTCAGCCTCTTGGGACACAGAGTAGGGCAGAATATGGATCTTGGACAGGGTCAAATGTAGAATAACCAGCATAGAAAACAAATTAGAATCTTAGTCCAGTAACTATATTGAGAAGGAAGGTAGGTTAGGGATAGAAATTTAGGGGACAGAATTTTATTATCAGAATAAAGTCCAAGTTTAGGGGTGCTGATCTTCCATAAGGAGCATGAGGGAGTCCAGTGATTATTAAAGGGGTACTGAGCTCCAGGTCAGTCTACTGGAGAGGATGATTTGGTTGTAACTCCTCCTTTTGGTTGGGAATAGGTACCTGCTCACTCTTAGTGCTCCAAGTCAGAATCTGCCTGGGAACTGAGGTGTGGCTCCTCCTGAAGACATGGAACTCAGAAGGTTTGCTGGTGGGTAATTGGCTCATGACAGGAACAGAACAAATGACACGTTGTTGCTTACCAAGGCAGAAATCATTACTAAAGTATGTAGCTGCTCTGAAGTCAGTTGTCTTTGTTTATGTTCCTGTCTTGCTCAGGTTGGGATCACTTCCTGCTCAAGCCTGACTTGAAAACTCTGAGGAAATTTCATCTCAAATAGCCGACTAGGGTGAAATGAATGAGAGTCATCCTACCAGTCTTCATCTAGAAGCCATTCTGTGGGGTTAGGGAGTAATCACTGTCTCCAGCTGCTGAGACAAATACCTAAGTGACACTGTGACCAGGGATTAAAAATAACTTAGAATATAACAGAAAGCTCAAGTTGTGGCTAGTAGTGAGGTAGCAAATGAGTAGCACAGATTCAACTCTACTGGAGAACAGGGCAAGTGACAGCTTTCCTTGAGTCAGATGGAGCAGATATGAGTGCCTGATGCAGAGTTGGAAACCAGACTGGGCCCTGGCTGAGCAATAAAACTGGTGGCTGAGACTAAAATGATTTAAAGCAGAACAAGGGTGGGACTCTTTAGTAGTGGAAAAGAAAGCTTGGTTTGATGCCTAGAGAGAGTTGCATGATGTTTATAAAAGGTCATTATTAATTACATAACCAAGCAATGTAAATGTATCAACAAGCTTGAGACAGTCTTTATCTTGCATTATTAGACCTGCAATTCAAGTGAGAAAGTATTACCAAATCTAACCTGCTTGTCAACCCTTGTGTAATGAGAACATAAAAGTGAATGAAAATATATCCAGTCTGTGGTGAAGGAGAAATGTAGTAGACTTAGAAGATCTTTTGATCCTAATTTGTGGGATTGAGTCTAAATTTAACTGGAACTCTTTTTAGAAGGAACTTCCTATTTAGCCTTTTTAAAATCAACGATTTGTCTACTAATGGGAAATATGCATTTTATTATTAAAAGAAGCTGTATTTTGGACTAGTGGGGAATGTGGTGAGGATAAACCAGTTGCAAAAAAGGATATAAAAAGAAAGCTGACAAATTGGTTAAAGATAGAGGATAGCATACCAAACCCCACAGCCATCTGTCCAGGAAACTCTTCTTGCTGCCTCCTTTTCCCTTTCATTTGTGTTGGCTGTTCTCTGTTTAGGTGCTTGGAATGCCCCTCCCTTCTCCCCAGGCCAACTCTTCCTTGTACTTCAAGATTTTGGGCAGTTTGGCTCCCATACCTTCTAACATCCTCCTCACTCCAGGGCCACCCCAGAGAGACTTGTGGTATACAATCTATGCTATGATGCCCTCATCAAACTGTTTTGACATGACTTTCTGATCTGTCTTTTGCATTAGCCTGTCAGCCATTTGAGAAAATGAAACAATAAAAGAGTGGTATTTATATAACCAGAATTACATTAAAATTATGTTTGTTATAATGAAGTAGAGTATTTCTAGGCTTTGACTCTTCCACTTACTGTCAAATAGCTTGATAGCATTCCTCTGGAATATTCCAAAGATAGTCTGATTCTGTATATTAGTTTAAATTCATGATTGTAAGTAGAGGAAATCCAACTTCAAATAGCCTAAATAAAAGGGAGAACTTAGAACTATCTTGGTGTATATTTCAGCATGAGTAAGACATGATGAAGGCAAGCATACAGCTGGGCTTTGGGAATAGAGGCTCAAATGCTGTTGGGACTTTGGCCATCTTTTATTTTGGGTTCTTCATCTGTTTGGGTCTCCTACATCTCTTTCTCTGCAGAGTGGCTTTTTCATTCAGAAAATATGGTTGCTGACAGCTCTTAATTTTATATAATAAAACTTTGCCAGGATAGAAAGACTAAAGATTCTGATTTGACTTTCCTGCTTCCAAAGATTGTGGATTCTAGGAAATGTCCCAGTTTGGGCCAGTGCTCTCCCTCTGCCCAATGATCAGCTGCTCCCATTGTAATCAGATGGAAGGGCGTGAGTAGTTCATGTAACCAGGCAAATTAGTACGTGCTGTATACTCAACATATTAGTCTACCATGGGATAATTACATTTTGAGGGCTTTGCTTGACAGAACATATAGTCAACTCCAGGCCATGTATATTTATGAAGGGAATGATAGTGAAGACACGTGCTCCAAAGAGTTAAATAAACTTTATTTTGGCATTTGAAATGCATAATATCATTAGTCTTATGGGAGATTTACCCTCTTCGTTATGTTTTCTATTGGCTAGCATTAAGATGCATTCTTTGCATTCTTAAGCATAAACTGACAGGTGCATCAAGTGGGAAAGGTAGCCTAAATAATGAAAAAATTAACTTGGGGGAAAAACTATGCTGCGGTTAATTAATAAAGTAGAGGTGTTTCTGACTGAAAGTATTTTTAGTCTTCCAAAAGGTATTACTAACATGTTGCAAATGAATTTTTAAATGCCGCTTTCAACTGAAATTTTCTTACCAGCTTACTCTACTTCTCTCAGCGGATGACTGACATTAAAGTAAAAAGCTGGCATGTTTGCCATGTACACCAGATGAGTAGATGAGTATAAAGCTAGACAGCCTTTTTAAAAACATCATGTGTAAAGCACTAAAATTTGTGTGCATGTGTGTAGCTTATGTGCACTGAAGACTGATCCTAAATGTAAGTCAAATGGGTATGATTTTAGAAGTAACACATTGCAGCACAAAAAGTGATAGGCAAATATTAATAAAATGAGCTTAATTCTTTTTCCCTTTTGTACTTCACAGAGTGGGGGAATGGTGGGGAATGATGAGTAGCAATCCTTGGCCATAGGTCCAATATTCTGCCTACTTTATAGCAACTTTACTGGGGGCTAGATGTGTGTGTGTGTGTGTGGTGTCTGTGTCTGTGTGTGTGTGTGTGTGTGTGTGTGTGAGAGAGAGAGAGAGAGAGAGAGAATGCTCTGATTTAGTTATTAGGGAGGAGACTCTGGTAATTTGATATCTATTAATAATAAGTTTATTGATTCTCTGCCCTTTGTTTATACATTTTATAGGAGCAAACAGCAGGGAATGATGTGGGGTAGATTACATGACCAAACACTGCTTCTAATTTGAATCTGTGAGCCCCTAAGCTAGATATTAAGTTAATGGAGCAATCATATGAGTCAAGAGCCAATCTGTTATTATTTACTTATCAATCCCTGGGTTTCTTATTCAGTTAGAAACTTGATTTTATCACTTTAGAATCTAAAACTCTGGATATCCATTGAATGGACACAAAATGTCAAAAGAAATGGAGCTTTTCCCTACTCTGTGTTAATGAACCCAGCCCATCAATCTTTGTTTGTATGTATTATGTAGTCCTCTGGTAGTCCTTTGTTTGTATGTATTATGTATTATGTATTATGTTATTTCTGTTTGTGGTTTAGCAAGAAACAACAATCAACCTCTCTTCCTCTTTCCCCCTTTTTCCTTTCCACTCTCTGATCTTCCTCCTCCCTTCCTTCTTTGTCTGTCCCTCTCTCCTTAAAACATGCTTATCTGTGAGAATTGATGAAGCCAAAATGCCCTTTATATTGCCTTTGTAAATGACCTAAATGAAGATTTATCTGCAGTGATGGAAACTGCTGATATCAAATATAATTGCTATTACTTATACATCTTGAAGCTAAAAGAGGTTCTTTTATATCATCATAATGCAATTTGGATTTCTCTCTTGCTTTCTTGCTTTTTTCTCTCTTTTTCTTTGTTTTTCTCTATTTTGTTTTTCCCTCCCTCTTTTTTTTTCTTTCCTTTCTTCCTTCCTTTCTCTCCTCTCTTTTTTTCTTAAAAAAATCACAGCAATGTTTGACCCTTGGTTGGTACTGAAGCTTATCTGTAGGAGAATGTGACTTTGAAAATTAGTTACCATAAATAGAATACAAACAGCCTTTTGCATCCATAAAATAGCTGGTTCTTTTCAGGAACTATTGATTCCAGTCTGCTAATATTGCAAATCTAACTAAAATAGATGTTGTCTGTGCTGTATGTTGGGGGGGTGACAAGGGTTCTGCACTCATAGCTTTTGCTAGAAAACTTGGAGGGCAGCCAGCTGAGAGCTCTGTAATAGACTTTTAAGAAGTTGAAATCAGTAAAAAGTACTTCAGGAAGATAAGCTTTCAGTTTAGATAGTTGCATGGTTAACAATTAATTAGCTCCAGAGAACTAATAATTAGCTTTAGTCAATTAAACCAACTTGTAGCTTTGTGCCAGAGAAGATAGCTTGCATAGCTAAAATGCACAGTGAACTCTTAATTTATGCTACCCAATTCTTTAGCAAAATCTGTTTGTTTGTTTTTTGTTTTCATTGTTAACATTTCGGTGTAGCTCTCTTTGCTGATTGATTGGTCTGTCGCTGTGCACCACGTTACATTGTCTTACTTTTTTGTGTAACATTCTATTATAAGCCTTCTCCATGTTCTTAATTTTGAATGACTACATATAATTTTAGAGTAATAATGATGTAACAGATGAATTATTTTACATATATTAATTTAATTCTTACAATAGCTCTTTGAGGTAGGTACTATTATTATCCTCATTTAAAAGTGAAAAGCAAAAACTGAGATACAGAGAAGGGAAGTGGGCTGTTCAAGGTCCCAATGCCAGTACATGGCAGAGCACTGAATTTGCTATGGTTTGCTTAACCATTCCCTTCTTATCTACCTATTCTTAGATGTTATATAGTTTCTTATGGTTTATTATTATAAATATCCTGAGAATAAACATCATGGTTGAGAAAGTGTTTCCCCTCATATTTAAGGGTTTTTAGTTAGATAAGTTCCCAAAAATAGAATTACTGAATCAATGTTTAAAAGATTTTAAGGCTATTGATACATATTACCTTAATACCTTTCCTAATGGTTGATTAGCTTTCTATAATAATTTATAATTTAATAATTTACTCATAGTTGAGTAAATCATTGCCATTTCTTGATATTGTATTTTTAAATCTTTGCTAATTTGACAGCCAAACATAGATTCTTTACATTTGTTTGAATTTGCTTATTTCTTTGTATTTGAATTTCTTCTTCTGTAAATTAATTATTCATGCCCATTTGCCTGTTTTTCTCTTTAAGTTCTAGTCTTATTCTTATATCTTTGTATAAGTTCTTTAACCAGGATATTAATATTTGTTATATTTGCTGGAAATATTTTTTCTAGCCATTTTCTTTTATTTTTGATTATTTCTTTCTACCTAAAAAGGGTGTTTTTCAACATAATTTCACCCCTTTTGTTATTGCTTCTATTTAGAAAGGCCTTCCATATCTAAGATAAATGTTAAATTATCTTTTCCACTACTTTTTCTAAATATGTTTTCCTTTTATATTTAATTTTTAATCAATCTGGCATTATTTTTGTTATGGCATCAGCTATATATCAGAATTATAAGCTAGTAGAAAAATAATTTGAGTTTCATTCTTCTCTTTGAATGAATTGATTAAAATTTGGAAGAAAAGCCTTGGATAATCCATAAACTACACAATCAAATTCGTAAATATTATTTTAAAGGCTATTTTCTCTTTGCAAATCAGAAATTGAGAATTGAATTATTGTGTTTTTATTAATAAATTGTAGTTGGGCTCAAACCCCTGCCCATTTTTGTGTTTTTAAAACTGTGTTTGTAATATTTTGTCTTTTACTTTTATAAACAAATCTTACAAAAGGAAACTAGCTGTCTAAACTTCCTTATTCTTTGGGATTCTCTGTGCGTCATTGAGGATAGTATATTACCTTTAGACTTCTGGTACTCATATTGTCATTTAAAATTGAGAACTTCCATAAGGTCTTCTGATAGAAAGCAAACAGTATTTCTAGATGTTGGGGGTATTTTTTTTTATAACTCTTTTATTTACGATTTCCCAGCTTGAGAAGAAATGGTATTAAACAATCAGAAAGAGTCAGTAAAGATGACCATGTTGTCATTAGAAAATCATTATGTGTTAGGAAGAAATATTAATATCTAAAAGTAGAATATATATATATGTTACATATAACAATATATGCATGCATATATGTTGTTAACATATGTAATTTAATGTTTCAAAAAGAGCTTGACCTTATAAAAATGTTTATCATAATATTTGACTATAGTACTAAAACTCCCAAATAATATGTTATTACTATTTCCAAAACGAAGCAAATGGAAATATTTTTATCTCTTGGAATAATTTTTCTGTTCATCACATTGCTATTAATTATTTGATAAACCTTATTTGTATTTTAGCTGCACGTTAAAATCGGTGGTGAATTAATATAAATGCAGACATTTGCCAGTGTTGAATAAGGCTTTTTCCTTTTCTTCACCCAAAGGGTTTGTATTTAAAATGCTTGGTAATCCAAATTCAGTGATTCACCTTTGAGGTTTGTTTATTACCTAGATTCATTTGTGTTGAGACTGTTTATTTAAGGTTAGATCCACACCCAATTTCTGCAGTGTTTCTTGAAATACAGGAACTTTGAAATTTTATTAGATTATAAGAGAGACTTTTGTTTTATAGCTTATTTTCCTCCTACTTTGGTTATTTCTACTGTATGAAAATTTTTCATTAAAAAATAATTGTACCACATTCCAGTAGTCTTCAGTACATTGAAGACAACATAATTACTGAATGAATCTCCATAATTATGCTTCTTTTGTAACTTACTTTTGCTTGTTTTTATTGTTCAAAAAAAACGTACTATTTACAATGGAGGCAGAACCTCTAAATTGAAAGGTCAAAAGGCTGGTAGAGAACATGTAAACAAGAATAAAAGGAGAATAAAATAAAATAAAATAATAGAACTACTATAATAATTAAATATTCTACAGACTACGTAATTAAATAGAGCAGTGGATTCTTGTTTCTTAAGGAGATATGGAACAGATTCAGATCTTAAGAAGGTAGAAGTTCTCATGTACCTGGATATTTGTTAGAGCTCTCTTAAAGCAAAGGTAGTCCCTCTAATGAATTAATTTTTGTGTTATTTTTTCTTTTCTTTCTTTTCTTCTTCTTCCTCCTCCTCTTCTTCTTCTTCCTTCTTCTTTTTTCTCCTTCTTCTTCCTTTCTTTTATCTTCTTCTTTCCTTCTTCCTCCTCCTCCTCTTCCTCCCCTTCTTCTTTCTTCCTTGTTCTTCTTTCTCTTTTTTTTTGGTCTGACTTGATTATGTCAGAAGACCTGTCTTCAAATTTAAAAATTCTTTCTTCTGCATAATCTGGTCTATTGTTGAAGCTCAGAATTGTATTTTTTGTTTCATTCATTGAATTATTCAGTTCTAGGATTTCTATTTGGTTCTGTTTTATATCTATCTCTGCATTGAATTTCTTATCATCTATTATCTTTCTGTTTTCTTTGTATTATTTATCTGTGTTTGCTTGTATCTCACTGAGCTTCTTTAATATCATTATTTTGAATTCTTTTTTAGGCATTTCATGTATTTCCTTTCCTTTGGGCTCTGTTGCTGGAAAATTGTTGCATTCCTTTGGACGTGTCATGTTTCTTTGCTTTTCCATATATATTGTGTCCTTCCCTAATATCTGTGCATCTGACATAATAGTCACTTCTTTTAGTTTTATGGATTGGCTTTCACTTAGAAAGACTTTTTCCTATAGCTCTATCTATAGTGTTGGTTAAGTATGGTGCTTTGGCTTTGATTCTGGGTGGGCACAGTAGTATAGTCTTCATATGATTTCTTCAGCTGTTAATCAGTCAGTAGCACCTATGAGTTCCTCAGAGGCTTAGGCTGTGGTTGTTAGTAGAGGCTGTGGCCAGGCTTTGCTAGGGACGGAACACCAGGTGGGCCAGTCCTCAGGCACCAGGGGTGGTCATGGGGCTGGGTATGTCAGTCCTCAAACACCTGGGAAGTGTTCATGAGTGCTGGTAGTAGCAGGTCCAAGTGGGCCAGTCTTTGAGGCCTCCAGGTGACATGCTTGGGTGATGTGCTTGGGTGCTCGTGGTGGCAGCGGGGGCTGGGCAGATGAATCGTTGGGCCCTTAGGCAGTGTGTGTGTGTGTTTCATCAGCAGTGGCAATAGGGGTGGTGTGCCAACTCTTAGACCCCTGTGTGGTGCACATAGGTGCCAGCAGTAGCAGGATTGTACTCAGGCCCTGGGATGGTGCATAGGTGGGCTGGTCTCCAGGCTCCCTGAAGGTGCATGCAGGTTCATTGCAGACCTGCCACTGGAGGGGGTGGGCTTGCTGTCAGTGACAGTGGCCCTGGGCAAGTGGCTCTAAGGGTCTGGGGAGCACACACTTCAGCTCCTCTTTTTCCAGGAGCAGCCCCCCTGGTGTGCTGCACCACCTGCTCCCTGGAATATAATAGGACACTTTGTGGACTAGAGTGCTAGGGACCCAGCTGTACCACTGGGTCTAATCAACATTGCTATGCTACAGCCCTCTGGCTGGACATTGGGAGATGACGCAGGGGCTCCTTGGATGTGGAGATACAGGGCAGGGTGTAGTCTGGCTGGGCTCTCAAATGGCATCATGATACAGCTGCTTGGGTCTCAGGGTCTGTGTGGGACCCAGTGCAAACTCTGGAACAATGCCATTGTGTAGGCTCCAGGCAGCTCCTTATACTTGTCTCAGGGCCCGTAAGAGCCAACGGTCTTTCCCATGGTTAGGATTGCAGGAGTCTATGGTGGGAATGTAGACCAGTTGGTATCTCCTGCTTACCTTTTCCCCAGCAATGGGAATTTCTTATGGCTTTGAGCCAATGCCAGCCAGGCCAGCTACTTTGCTTCTCTTTTCTTTCATGCCACGGAAATTTCCTATCAGCAATGTCTTGGGGGTTGTGTGCTACTGAAATTCAGTGGATAGGGAACAGGGATATTGTGAATTATCTTACAATATACAGGACAACCCCGCACAACAAAGAATCATTGGTCTTAAATGTTAGCCATGCCACTGTTGAGAGACCCTGGTCTAGAGCACTGGTTTTTGACTGGTAACTTGTTAGAAATACAGATTATTGGGCTCTACTTTGGAACTGATTAGTCAGGAACTCTGTAGTGAAGCTCAGCAATTTGTCTTTTAACCAACCCTTTGCATGATTCTGATGCACCTTAAAGTTCGAAGACCAGTTGTGAGACCATTTTGACATGTGAGAACATTCAAGAAATATTTATTAAGCATAAAGCTTGGACTAGGTACCTCTGTAAGTGCTCAAAAAACAGTGTTTTCATAACCGGTTTGCTTTTGCCATCTTACTTAGATGGATCTTGTTTCTTCTTGTAGTTCTCAAATTATTCTGTTGTTTGGCATGTATTTGTTGAATTGTATTTAATTGAATTGGTAGTTGAACTTTCTCTTCCTACCTTCTACTTGTAGGCATTCTTACAAGTCTTTTTTTTTTTAAATCAATGACTTGGTTGAAGATGTAGTTGTCATATTTATCAATTTTTTAGGACACACAAAGGTGGTAGGGATTAGATGATAGAGACAATGTTTTATTCTTAATAGACTACCAATAACATGGTCATGTTTCTAAGTTTCTAAATGCCTTATACATCTACTTTACCAAGCAATTCCTACTTGCTAATTAGGAACAACTTGCTCACAGAATTAGGAACATTCTTATTAATTGAGTGAATTGTACAACAGGAAGAGATTTTCAATATTTGTTGAATTGAATCAAAGACAACTCCTGGGTAACTTGGAAGAATGTTGTTCCTTAAAGAGGAAATTTAAGAAAAAGATGGGCAATATGCTTTGCTATTTTGTATTTAGTGAATATCAGATGGTGATACACACTAAGGTAAATATATCCTTCAGTTGGAATGGAGGAGAAAGGACAGAATCAAAAGCACAGATGGAAGCATCACTTCTTGATTGACAAAAGAGAAGAAGAAAGGGAAAGTGACATACCAATACAAAGAGATTTTGTCATGGAAGTAGGCAAAAGTTATAGGAACTTTTAAATAATATTTTTAATTGTTTCCATGATACTCTGGCCCATCAATAGCTGCTACACTGCCAGCTTAGTTCACATGAGTATGGGGAATTCCCTATGAAAATTTGATTGAGTGTGAAAAATTACAGATAACTCTGGAAGTTATTCAGGTATGAGGCAAAAAGAACTGCTATACCATCACAGACCCTATCAGCAGTGGCAGTGAAGGACATTGAAGAAGAGGAAAACTCTCAGGGCATACAACTTCTGACAGTATGTCTCATCATCCACTTAGCCTGGAAGGAGAGAGAGCCTGAGGTCAGGCTCTACACTGATTTTTGAGAGAAAGACTGACAGGTCTTTCTGAGGGTTTAGGGGAGACTGTGTGACTGAAACTCTCAGAATGGGCCCAGAAACCAAAAATGTTTGTGTTTAATATGGATACTCAACTAAAGACCTTTAATATTAAGATGCACGAGCTATTCTTCTCTGAGGGTGTCAGTTTGCTCAAGGTGCTCAAAACGAAAATACATGTGGTGACAAGGATGGAGGCTATGCATGGCCTCAGTAACATGTACTTATTCTCACTGAGATTTACGAAGTTACTCCCACTGTTTGATACCTAATTTTCTAATAGCACTAGCTAACCGTGAGTCCAGGATAGGATACCATACATTGAGACCAGTTGCATGGCCCACTTATGTTGTGGAGGGTGAGGCAACTTGTCTTTTTTAATTTTGTATTTAGATATCCTCTCTTTGTGTCCTGTTACTACTACCATAATGGATTAACTGACCACTTTATATGCAGTCATGGTATAATTCATAAATCATTGCCTCAGATAAAGCTACCCACTTCACAGAGAAGGAATGGTGGTATTCACTGTCTTATCATATATCCCATCATACCAGAGCAGCTGACCTGATAGCTTACTAAAGACTCAGCTATGGTGCCAACTGGCAGCTTTCTAAGTGTGGAATCCTAGCCTAGAGATTTATATAGATTTATATAGAATACCATCTCTTCCACATACTGATTTGAGGATGAATGTTAGAGGTATAAACCTCTCAGGATTATACCTAATGACTTACTAATTTTTTTTTTTTTTTTGCATCCCATCTCCATGGCACTTATTTTTATAAACATAGGGACTTTACTTGCTGGGGGATGAATGCTTTTTCCCCTTGGAGTTCTAATTCTACTGTGAGCAATAGATGATATCTTTAACCTTTAGCTGGGACAGTACCCTTACCTCCTCATATTACCTGAACCCTAGCTTTTACAAAATGTCCACATCCCTCTGAACTGTTGCCAGTGCTTGAGATAATGGTCCTTCAAGTAGGAGATATTGGTTCTTCAAGTATTGGGCTATTTTGGCCTCTTCATGCCACCAGGGGACTATGCAAAAAATGAGATCATGTGTTAGCTGGGATGATTGATTCTGTCTATAAGAGGGGAATAGAGTTTTTTTCTCTAAGTAGACACCGGGAGGAATATAGCAGAACCTATGGGATTCCTTGGGATGCTTCCTTCTACTACCATGCCCAGTAGTAAGGTTAATGGAGGTTTTATTGAAGCCTTACAACAGAAGCATTAAAGACTGAGACTCCTAGGCCGGGCGCGGTGGCTCATGCCTGTAATCCTAGCACTCTGGGAGGCCGAGGCGGGCGGATTGCTCAAGGTCAGGAGTTCGAAACCAGCCTGAGCAAGAGCGAGACCCCGTCTCTACTATAAATAGAAAGAAATTAATTGGCCAACTAAAAATATAT
>CAUYRT010050780.1:0-43358 GCA_963574885.1 Lepilemur ruficaudatus | reverse complement strand
GTATGTACTCTATGGACTACTTTGACAGAGTAGGTTTTTGAATGTAACAAGATAAGTCAACTTCAGTGGTAATATATTTTGGGAAATCAGCTCACTACAAATTGTGACTGTAAACATTGTACTGTAAATGCTTTGTAGTTTTCCCCCAATAAAAAAAAAATTAAAAAAAATTAGTAATTTGTAAAATATTCTTAACCCCTTTTTAAAAGAAGTCTTCTGTTGCATGTGTTCCATTTCTGTTTACTCAGAAACAAATGTATGCACACAAGTAATTTATTACATCAATTAGACATTTATACGATTGAAGATTTACTTATGCATCAAAAGCAGTGATCATTTTCTAGTGAAACTCTCATGGATTATATTGTGGTTAAAATGTACAGGGTGCCCTTTCTCATCCCTTCCCCAGGACCTGTATGCACGGAGTGTCCTATTTTCCATCTGGCCTTCTACTACCACTCTTCTTTAACTCCAATTTTGCCTTTTCTTTCTGTAGAACAGTGACATATACAAAATATTACCCATGGGAAAACCCGAAAGGTGCAAAGGATTAGGGAAAAAATCTTAAGCAAATAAATAATTTTTAAAAATAAGGTTTATAATGTCAAAAAAATATCCTTTACCATATATCATTTCAGAGTAGCAGAGCACTATTAGGGAATATGTGTTATTATGAGGTAGCTAATTAACAGAGTAGTATAGAACCTTTTTTTGCTCCTTTGCAAAATCATCCAGCACATACACAACACAGCAGACTTCATTTTTCAAAATGAAATAGAAGATGCAGCTTTATGAAATTGGGTTATATAAAAATTATTGGATATTATTGTGAATGTTTCTAGTGTTTAAAGAAAAGGAAATCTCCCCCAAAGGCTTGATTTTAGCACTCCCAATTAAGTCCATGAAGCTATAAAATTCTTCCTCTTCTCAACTAGAATATTAATTCTTTTGAACTAAAACAGACTTGATCATTCACCTAAATTCACACTTCTCTCTTGCTCCAAGCTACATCTCCAAAAGGCAGACCCTAGATAAGCCTAAAATTATAGTTGTAGGTTATTTTTAAAACTTTTTTTATAACAAAATATAGATTCAAATGTGTGTGTAAAACACTTGAAAACCCCACCATTCTTCTTGATCTGGCAAACATGTTTTTTCAAAATTCAGGTGGTACATCTTTTAAAGGGAACAGAATAATTCACTCAAAATCTGCACTTTAGGACAGACTGACAGACAGAAGACTACCCACGGAACGGCTCAGAGTGGTTATCTCCTGGGGGCGGGGGGGAGGTTTTAGAAGGTTTTTATCTTCTACACTTTCTAAAATAATAAAAAGTGTATTTGTGTATTCATACATAAAGTTTAAAAAGATTTTTGCCAAAATAGGGTGAATCTAGACACTCATAGGGAAGGCAAATATTCTGAACACCATCCTCTGTCCTCTGGATTCCTGAGAGAGTGAGGATGTTTCGCCTTGAGAAGATTTGGTTGCCTGCAAATACCTGCAAGGCTGCCAGAGAAAAAAAGGGAATGAAATATATGTGACGCTTATTCTGAGGCAGAATTCAGGTTAGTGATGAGTATAACAGGGAAGCAGGTTTTTATCCCCATCCAAAGAGCATTTTTCTTATAAGGTGAGCCACCCATCACTGGATTTGATTTCCTTCAAAGGAGTGAGCTCCTTTTCACTAACGTGCTCAAGAAAAGGCTTGGGAACCACTGCCAGGGACCTCAGGGATGAGATGTGTGGACAGTGAGGAAGAAAAGCACAGAGAAAGGAGGTAATTTAAGGCTTCTTCCAAACAGAAGATTCTCTGATTTGTGCTGAAACACAGAACTCCATCCCACACCTCCTCCTTTGCCATTGACTGAAGGTTGAAAAAACAGAGGAAAGAATTTGGTTTAATGAAGGAATCATTTATGGTCTCTTGATTGGATGAAATGACAAATTTTTAATTCTTTCATGGCCTTTTCATTATATAATCTGAAGTAGATACTTCAGGGCATCATGTAAAAAGGAGAAGTATGAATTACTAACATCATAAACCGTTTAGGGTAAAGTTGCTGAAGGGGTTCGTAAGAGGTTTTTAACACTGAGGCAAGATGAATTCAAGCAGAGTGTGAAATATAATCAAATCAACACTTTAATTCAGATGCTACTCTGACTGACATTTGCTGGGTTCTCCAAAGGAGCTTTTTTTTTTCTAACCAGGTGAACACTAAGGGCAGGATGTCTGAGTGATGTGAAAATGTCTGAATCTTTAAAAGATAACAGCCAATATTCCAGAATGATTATTAGGTGGAAAAGCAGGATGTTTAGCTAAGGTGTAAATTTACATATATGAGTGCATGAGAAAGCAGCATAGAGCTTATGAAGGTCACATCTATCCATGGAAACTGATGATAGCAGGGACAGCTGCTAGGCATTTGTTCTAAGATTAAAAGAGAGGCAGGTACTAGAAATAAATTTGCTTCATATAAAGCATCTGTCCACTTCTCAGAGAGACTGAAGTTTAAGAAAATTGCTCCATTTTTTTTTGGCTTGTTACATAATAAAAAATGCAAATCATACCATCCAGTCCAAGTTCTGATTGAATCGGATCTATCTATTGGCTTAGCAGACAGCAGTGTCACTGAGGACGTACCCAGTTGAGTTCCACTACTGAACGTCATTCTTCTGGATGAAGCATTCTCATATGTGCAAATAACCCGAGGAAAAGCTGACGCATGAGCCACATTTGGCCAAAGTGTGGTGCCACCATGAGGGGTGTAAGCAATGCTGATGACCGCTGAGCACGTGGCAGGGCTGACAAGAGCAGGCGAAGGTGGACATAGGAAGGTTTCAATCAACCAATCAATATTTATTGGACATTTACTCTGTAAAGACAAATTTCATCCACCCCACAAATTTCTAATGGCTGGCAAAAAGTATAACTTTCATAACACAAAACAGTCTAATTTAACTTAAGCCAGCACTTTAAGATATATAAGAGAAAATGTAAAAAATTAGCATTTTCATATAAAACTCTGATGCTCCAAAAAACAATGTATCATCTGCATCGAGCAAATATTTATGCTTCTCATGGGCTTGTCTTAGGGTTATCCTTGAAGATAATCAGGAAAATTGGGCAGCAGGGGAGAGGGAAGAGTGTGGCATAGCGGTTGAGAACATAGTCTCTACTATCAAACGCAGTTGGGTTTGAAATTTATTTCCATTATTTACACGTTATGTGACCTGGGGCAAGTTACTCAACTTTCCTAAGCCCCAGTTTTATATTGTGCACACCAGGAAAACAGTAGCATCTACCTTACAGGGCCGGCTGTCAGAATTAAATGACACAATACCTACCACTAAGCACTGTGCCTTCAGTGTTATCCACCATTATGAACGTTTTACTTACAACTGTTGTTATTAAGAGATCGTCTTTTAAAAAGTATATGAGATGATAGATATTTCACAGATAATCTGTTTCACCGTAGTAACCATTTTACTATCTATATGTATCCCATAACATCATATTGTAAACCTCAAATATACACAAAAAAACACGCAAAGAAGAGAGATCATTGAATGATGAAGTGTGTACAATCATGTGCGATTCTTTCTACCTTTGCTATGTGTGGGAATATTTATTTTCAGTTACAAGGGAACATGTCACGCATTCATTTAAGTGTATTAATTGACTATCAGCTAGATGCTGGTGATAAAAAGATGGCTAATACGTTTCCCTGCCCTCCTGTTGCCTGGAGTCTAATAGGACACAGTCACAAAAACAAATACACACTGTACAGTGTCATGAGTGCTACTCTAGAGATAAACATGAGACATCACGGTCCAAGGAAGGTTAGGATACGGCAAGATTTCACCCTCCAGTTCTTAGCACTTCAGTCACTATATTGCCTCTAATTGTCCATCTGTCCATGGCTACAACATAAAAGATGTGTTAGAAAAAAAATAACAAAAACATGGCATTAAAGGCTTTGAATCCTCTAATGAAGACCAGTCACCACATCTATTAATTCTTGGCGAGATCTTATTTTGTTTTTGTTCAACATATTTATGTTAGCCTTTCACATAACTCAATACATGCTTCAATATTTAGTCAATACAACGCTCGTTTTCCCATTTATTCACATAGTTCACAAAGAGCCTTTTCCCTAGACTTTTATTAACATCATGCTATTTTACATCTCAAGGGAGCACAGTCATGGCAAATTTAACAGCAGTTTGATGAACTGATCCAAAAGTTTAGTTATTGTTTTTACAAGGCATTAAGAGACAAATCCTGGTTTCTCTGACATCTGGGAGGGCACTGCCAGTGTGTTTTTTGGGAGGTAAGCATCTGTACCACGTCATGTGCAGTAGGAGGACAGAGACAACTGGAAAACAGGAGAGAGGAAAGAAGGTCAGTATAATTCTCAACGTGGCATGTGGGCTGCAATCAGAGGGTAGGTCCTGCCAGAGGAGGCTGTGCAAATACCATTAGGCTAGAGGGAAAGGCTAGATTGGATTTCCTGAAATAATGGAAAGAACAGTGGACTGGGAGTGAGACCATCTGAGCCCGAGTGTAAACAGTGCAACAAATTCATTATGTGACCTCGGCTAAGTTACTCAGTATTTGCCAGCCTTGGCTTTCTCTGAAGAATTTCCCATCGCATCTACACATAACTGAGTACCCACCGTAAGAGAAGTACTAAGATTCAAGAAGAGTAGGACGTGGTCTCTACCTAAAAGGAGCTCACGGTTTGGGGAGGAGCATGAGCAAAACACAAGTACCTTTAGCATAAGAGGAAAAGTGCCAGACGGCGTTTGCTGCTTAACCAGGACTGCAGATCCGAGTCACCTTGGGAGTTCCATTCCTACATCCCCCAAGTCAGTTGCTCTCCATGGAGCCTGAGTTTGAAATTTTTGAAAATTCTCTCCAG
The DNA here is from genome assembly GCA_963574885.1 of Lepilemur ruficaudatus. NCBI lineage: Eukaryota > Metazoa > Chordata > Mammalia > Primates > Lepilemuridae > Lepilemur > Lepilemur ruficaudatus. The sequence continues at coordinate 38,432 of CAUYRT010050780.1, read as the reverse complement.
GTGATTCTCAGAAACATACATGTTAAGGATCCTATCAAAACTCTTAGTCTCCTGGGTTCCTCGGGGGCCCGCAGGAGAAGTGTGGCACTGAAGAGGAGGGTAATTTAAACAAGGGAATTAGACTCATCCTCTCAAGTCCCTTCTAGCTCTGACGTCTTTGAACCTACAGAATGGAAAAGCATAGATGCTGCGGGGCCCACAGCGGGTGCCCTGAAACCTGACTGAGAGGGCAGCTGACATGCACTGGGGTCCAGCGCTCAGAGAGATGGGAGAAAAGTATCTCAGTCATAGAAGAGGCGGGAGGGCCCACAGGACAAGGCAGCCGGCATGGCTGTGGCTTGACAGCACTGAAGGTACATCCTTCACTGGAGGAGGCAGGCTCAGCAGAAGCAGGCCAAGGCTCACCTGGGTCTCTGGGGACATCAGGAACACACCGAAAGGAAAGAAGTCCTCTCTCCTCACCACCACCCCTAGTCACTTTCTTCATTGTGGATGGTGTCGCTGACAAAACAGCTTTGTTATATTGTCTGAAATGATTCTAGAACACCAGCCCCACAAAGGGGAATGGACAAACATCCTCTAGCTTGTGACTAGAGGAATGCCTTAGTCCTAGTCGTCTGTTGGTTTTGACCCTAGGGCTTGTCCGGGTGCTCATCCAATGCCACAGATGGGCTGACACACAGGCTTTGGGGATGTCAGCACTTTCAAAGAGAAGAATATAACAATGTCCACAACTCCTCGACTAGAGTGGGTGTAACCAAGGTGAGTGAAAGCTGCCTCAGCTCCTCCTGAAGAAGTCTCCATCAGGTCAGTGGTACCTCCCGAGAATGGCCACTGTGTTTAGGGAGCCTAAAAATGGCAACTATGGTTAAACACTGCTGTGTGGCATGTGTGTTCTTTTGGATATAATTATTGAGAAGCAATCCTTGATTTCATTGATAAAGGAAACAGACTCATAATATGGATGGTTTCTAAATCACTAGGAATCACTTTGGAAACGTTGCTTTCACAAAACTTAAATGAAAGAGTACCATCTGAAAACTTAATTTGATATAATGCTGACTTTATGCTGTATACAAAATATAGAAAATGTATAGCTGTCCTGGAAGAAGCTTTGCAAATGAAACCAAGTTTGCCAACAATTATAATAGTCACTGGAGAAAACTGACACAAGAGAGTGTGAGAAGTGAGCCACACACACATTGCTTAGAGAAGAGAAACCCTAATAGGTGGTCAGGGAGAGACTTTGTAGTTTCATCTGCAAAGTTATGACACTTTTTCCTAATGAAGTACCTCATGCAACAGGTGGATTTGAAGTGGAGAATTGAGATAAATAATGAGAGATAAATGTTTTCCCTTGTGCTTGGATAAGTGGAGAAATAAATGGCACCGAGGGGACTGGCTCAATCTCCTGTAGTATTTCCTCAGACTTTTCATCTTGAAAATGCTAATTAATTCTCACTAAATAGAGCCCACTACTGCCCCAGTTTCACTACTGGGGAAGTGAGGCATGACATCCCAGATCATTGACTGACTAGCGGGAAAGGCATCAGAGCAAGGGTCAGGTCCATGTCACTCCTCTCCATATCTCTGTTTTAATAACAGAAGCAATCTTTGGTTCTTATATGAAAACCCATTATTTTTCCTCCTTAATATTAAAACAATCCTGAAAGCCCTTGTACATATGTTTATTACTTACAACTCAATTTCTAAACATGAATAAAATGGCTTGTCATGAGAAGTCAGGATACTTTTATTTCCAGATGTGATGGTGAGGGTAAGCGAGAAGCACAGGGAGAAGGTGAGTTCTGAGTCAGGAATGATTAGAGCTTTCCTCCCAATTCCTAACTCCCTGGCTCTTTTGTTGCAAATGCCTTCCCCTAGGGCGAATGGACAGCTGTAGGTCTTAACAGTGCACCACGCTTGTTGGCTTTGTCACATATAATCACAAACAGTCATTATTTAACAGTGGTTACCCCAGCATGGGAGCCCAGAGTTTCTGATGACTAATAATACAAAGGCTACGAAAAAAGAAAAAGTTTAAAAAGCCTTGTGTACCTGTACAGACTCAGTTTTATATGAAGGCAACTGATTATCATATTTTCTGATGAATTGAGGTGGAACAGGAAATATGCCTGTGACTACACTTGCCCCAGAATCGATCCTGTGGAGTGATAGGTCCTGTGGCAAGATGGCTGGAAATTTTACAGACAGACAGTCAGGAAGATAAAGTGTGTGGGCACTTATGTAAGTGCAGGGAAACTTGAAAAATAAAAGGAGAGTAACTGTTATCCAATAAGATAAAGTGCATGCATTTGTTGAATGGTTTTCATCAAAGTGCTAGGTCACAAGTAATCTGTGTTTTAAATTAGCATTTTCCTAGGATTTAAATATTCAAACAGCTTTCATTTCTATTCCTCCATTTCCTGGCAATTCCTTCTCTTCCCTCTTAACACAACTTTCCCTCATATCTACTAAACAAGTCTGTTGGACAAGTTGGACAAATTTAACTAATAGGTCAGGTTAATCCTGATTCTTTCTTTCTTTTTTTTTTTGAGACAGAGTCTCATTCTGTTGCCCAGGCTAGAGTGCAGTGGCAGCTCACTGCGACCTCAAACTCCTGGGCTCAAGTGAGCCTCTCACCTCAGCCTCCCAAGTAGCTGGGACTACTGACGTGTGCCACTGCGACCATATAATTTTTCTATTTTTAGTAGAAAGAGACCAGCCTTGCTCTTGCTCAGGCTGGCCTCAAACTCCTGAGCTCAAGCAATCCTCCTGCCTCGGCCTCCCAGAGTGCTAGGATTATAGGCATGAGCCACCGCCACTCCTGGCCCTCTCAAAAGCTTAAATACAGCTTTTTGGAGAATGCTCAAATAAATAGCAACATTGTGTCTCATGTATTAGTCTCTTATATGTATTATTTAAAGCACAAAACTCTCTTACTAGGAGGTGGACTCAAATTTATTATCTTTCTGGGGGGTTTTAGTTTCTTTCAAAATATCTGTGAGCCATGGAACTGAATAAAGTTATCTCCACCTGACTTAATGTTTTTCAGTAAATCTATTGCCTCATATGTTTGAATACTAAGGTTATTTTAAAGACTTATTTGTACTTTTCTAAAGTCTACTTGTCAACTATAATTTTAACTTATTAACTGTGTTTTCTATTGATGATACATCAAGCCATTTGCAAATGACTTTCCAGACAATGCAGGTATTCGGTTTTCTGGGTTCACAAGATTTCATCACTGATTTTTTCAGCTTATATTTCATTATCACTGGTGGAGAGTCGCTGCTAACAGAAGCAGTGAGCTTGGGTAATGCACATGCACACGACCAACACCGGAGCCTCCACTCCAGCACCAAAAGGAACATGATGCTGCTCCCCTCCCCAGTCTTGTCCACCCCATGGGAATCCTGGTACACTTGTCTCACACACACCCAAAGGTGGGTGTCCTGAAGTGGCACTCTCAGCCTTCAGAAGCAGAGAGTCCCGCACTGGTCTGTTATCATTTCAAGGCCAACATTCCCATCCTCAGCTCATTCTCACAGCCTCTGAAGCCAGCTGGTGCACACTCACAGCTCATTGCCTCAGTCCTAAGGCATTACCAGCCATGAGAGTCTGCAGGAAGACATTCCGGAAAACACATTGCTCTACATCCAAATTTGCCTATTTTGTTTCTTTCTCATATAAAAACGTAATTTTTATTTAGATGATCAGATTCTATGAGGTATCTAGATGAATTCATTATATTATTCAAATCTCAGTATCTTTTGCAATAACCAGCTTTAGATCTTACACACCACAGGCCCTCAATAAATATTTGTTGAATTGAATGAAATAGAATTGAATGTCATCAGTTCCCACTGTTTTACCCATCCTAGTGGCATATTTTATAATTCAGGGAAGGATTTTCTAAAAGTTGCACTAGTACATCAAGAATTACTGAGTCCAGGATGTACATGGTGGCTTATACCTATAATCCTAGCTCTTTGGAAGGCTGAGGCAGGAGGACTGCTTGAGGCCAGGAGTATAAGACTAGCTTGGGCAACATAGTGAGATCCTGTCTCTACAAAATCTTTTAAAAATTAGCTGGGTGTGGTGACACACACCTAAAGTCCCAGCTACTTAGGGGGCTGAGTCAAGAGAATGGCTTGAGCCCAGGAGTTTGAGGTTGCAGCAAGCTATGATCACGTCATTGCACTCTAGCCCAGATGACAGAGTGAGACCCTGTCTCTAAAAAAAATAAATACATAAATAAAAAAAATTACTGAGTCTGGGATATGACAAGCAAAGCTGTGACCCTAACTTAGGCCTTCAAAACACCATTCATTAGGAGTAGAGGCAACACAACCCATAGCATGATGTTATAGGCATAGGTTTACATAAAAAAAAAATAGGTGTAAATCCTGATTCTATCAGGTATATAACCTTGGATGAGTTACTTAATCTCTCTATTCTTGAGTTTTCTCTTTTATAAAATGATAGTAGCCACATAGTAGGATTGTTGAGAGGATCAGATGAGATGTTGTGTGTGAAGTGTTTAGTGTAATGCCTGGCACATAACGAGCACCCAATAAATGATGGCCATTTTTGTGGCTATTGGGTATATTCTGTGGCAGGAAGATCAGTTAATGCAACTCCATTTGCTTAATACGCAGTTATTCAGTCTGACTGAATGCCCACTTCAATATTTCTGTTTATCCAGCTATCGTTTTCTGTTCAGGCTGCTATAACTGAGTATCATAGACTGAGTGACTTATAAACACAGAAATTTATTTCTTACAGTTCTGGAATCTGGAAAGTCCAAGATCACGGTGCTAGGAGATTTAGTGTGTAGTGAGGGCCTGCTTCCTAGTTTATAGACGACAACCTTGCTGTGTCCTTCCGTGGCAGAAGAGGCAATGAAGCTCTCTGGGGTCTCATTTATAAAAGCTCCAATCCCTTCATGAGGACTCCACCCTCATGGCCTAATCACCTTCTGTGATGATTAATTTTAGGAGTCAACTTGACTGGATTAAGGGATACCTGGATAGCTGGTAAAGCATTATTCCTAGGTGTGTGTGAGGGTGTTTCTGGAGGAGATTGGCACGTCAGTTGGTGGACTGAGCAGGGAAGATCTGCCCTCAGTGTGGGCACCATCCAATTGGCTGGGGGCTTGGACAGAACAAAAAGGCTGAGGAAAGGCAAATTTGCTCTCCTTCTGGCTCCTGGGATCTGAGACACACTTCTGTTCCTGGCCTTGGACATCAGAACTCCAGGTTTTCTGGCCTTTGGATGCTGGGACTTGTATCAGAGAGGCCTTCTGGGTTCGCAGGCCTTTGGAGTCAGACTGAGAGTTACACTACTAGCTTCCCTGGTTCTGAGGCACCTGGACTTGTACTGAGCCCTACTATTGGCTTCCCTGGGTGTTCAGCTTGCAGATGGCCTGTTGTAGGACTTCACAGACTTTCTTATCACATGAGCCAAATTCCCTAATAAATCCCCTCTCATCCATCCATCTATCATCTATCTATCTATTTTACTCGTTCTATCTTTCTGGAAAACTCTGAGTAATACACCTTCCAAAGGCCCATCTCCTAATATCACCACGCTAAGGATTAGGGCATAAATGTATGCATTTTGGTGGGACACAACTATACAGTCTATAGCACCAGCAAATTATTGATTTACACTTATTCAGTTTTACATATAGATATATACTATGTATACACAAACAAACACACACACACTATATTTGAAGGGGAGAAAACATAACCCAAGGATCTTCTGATCTGACTATTGGCTAGAAACCTAGTTAATTTCCTTGCAAGATGGAATTTGATGGCAAATAAGCTTTGTAAATCATCCAGAATGCATGATAAGAAAAATAAATGTTAATGAAAATAATTATACTATTAGCATAAACTGTTTCCTGGATGACAAGAATGTTGAATAGACTGAGATTAGAAAGAGCATGCCAAAAAACAAACTAATGAAAAGCAAAACAATAAAGCCCCAAACAAACAAACCTAAAAACTCAGCCCTGCCACCAAAAATATTGAACTGTTTGTCAAAATGAAAGAGACAAGGATGACTCATTTTAAGATTGATGGGCAACACAAAGCAGCATGCAAAAGATCAGAAATTCTTTATTGATGAATTGTCATCAGCTAGAAAAAAGCCACACCACGAGGAATCTGGGGTATCACATGGAAAGGACTTGGGGACAGAGACATCATGAGTGAAGACTGGAAGAGAAAATAAATCAGAATGAATCCACAATCCACAGTAATTCACATTTACACAGCCAACACCTGAGCCTCTAGTCTTAGCCAGACTCTAGTTATGGGGAAAGGAGGATTCCTCCAGGCCTGGACTAATTAAGTTCCAGTGTTTACTTCTCAGCATGAAATGTCAATAGCAGCTGGGATGTTAGTATGGCAACAGAGGGGACTTGCTTCTTTGTACGGTGTGAAGTGATCTCAATATTCTGTGGTTTTAATTTATAAATTGCCTTAAGGCTCCTGAGGAGTGTGATGTAAATCAGTGTAGCTCAGCAAAAGAAAAGTTCAACTGAAAAGAGAAATGAAAACTGGGTGAGTTTAAACTGCTTGCATTTTAGATCCATATTCTTAAATTTATTGGGCCCAGAGGCAGTTTCATATCCAACCAGGAGAGTTAGGGTTAAAAAAAATGTTCTGGAAGGTACTCAAAGATTAGGAAGGTGGCAAGTGGTTTCAAGTCATTCCCTCCTCTCCTATTAGGCAAAGCAAAACAAAACAAAAACAAAAACAAAAACCCCAAAAAACAAGGACCTAATTTTATTTAGGTAGAGGATGTTGGATCCTTTATAACTTTTCATTAAAATAGAAATGTGGTGAAGCAGCAGAGAAAAGCAAATTTCTCTATCTTATAGCACAGTTTCTGTGGGCTGCTTCTGTCCTTAGCTATTAGTCTGAAGACCAAACTCTGACTTCGACTCAAAGGGTGTGAACTCTAAGAATGTGAAATGTTTTTCTTGGGCAGAAACATCTATAAGACAAGGTTTGGATTCTTATTTTAGATTCTGGATCAAAATAACATGATAGAAAGCTGCAGTGTACTGAGCTGGCACTGTGCAGAGGTACCTTACAACAAAGAAACATAATAGATTAATAATCACAATCTTAATACAGACTAACATTTAACGAAGCAACAGTCTAAGTGCTCTATAGATTTTAACCCACCCAATCTTGAAAGTAATACTATAAAATATGTGCCGCTCTATCCTCATTTACAGAGTAAAAAGTGAAACATGGAGACATTAAGTACCATGCCAAGGTTACACAGCTAATAAAAGGCAGGACCAGAATCTGAACCCACGAACTTAATTCCTACTTTATATTTCCAGATTTTAAACAATCAGGTTAAAAAAAAGTAAAATTAGGATATAGCGATTTTCTTCACTGGATTCACTAGATTACAATCAACAAGTTTTAAAAACCTGCTGTTCTTAAAGATATTTCAATTATAATATCTACATACATATGATTATAGAAGAGATTAATTACAGGTAATACGTGCACTTTCTTAGAAATGACCAAGAACTGAATTTGTCCCTGTTAAAACTCCAACTCTGCTCCAGATCCCTATTGTTTGAGTCTCAAAGGAGATTACTCTGGAGGGAGTAAGAGAAGCCTTCCCATTTTACATTCCACCCCTGGGAAACCTAAGTCCTTCTCATAGGACTCTCAACAATATCTCAGTCAGGTGAGGAGGTCTCAAACAGCCCAACCAAGGGCAGGGTGATACTCTGGTCTTCTAGAAAGTGCAGTGAGCTCTAATCATTCAGGATGAAATCCCTACAGTAATAAGTCAGAAAGCAATCATTCCTTATTAGAAAGGAGCTATCCATGGTGCTGACCTGTCTGAACTTGGCCACTTGGCCCCTGCCTTGCTACCAGTGTTGCTTCCTGCTTATCTTGATGACTTGGTTCTTGCCTTGGTCGCTGGATACTATTTGATGTCTCTTTGATGCTGCTATGGACTATTTTAAACCCTGTGGCCTTTATAACCTAGGGCTCTGGTCTAGGCAGGCTTTTACAGATTAGGAAAGGAGGCACACAGAGATTAAGTAACTGGCCCAAGGCATACAGCTATTAATAGAAAGTAGAGATACCAGGGTTCAAATACAGCCAGGCCACCTCCTTGAACAGGGGCCAACACCTCTAAGGTAGTACTGCACAGAAGCAGGTGGGAGGTGCTAGGCCATAACAGTGGAGAGAAGAGGACGGCCGATGAACAGAGCACATCATGAAACCAATGGCCAGTGGGCTGAATTGCTGAAAGGAATCTCCTCTTGCAGACTGATGGGCTTTAAAAGGAGTCTGTCTTCATGGTCTCCCACTCCTCTCTGGGAGAACTATGCAGCATTTCCCCTGATTATTCATTTTTCTTCCATATTTATTTCTAAGAATCACAAATACTTTTATCTTAAATAGGATTGCCAACTTTAGGTTAATCATTTTGAGTGGCTGTTGCCAAGGACTGGGAGAGCATGCCTGGTTTCCCATTCTGTCATCTACACTGTAACTAGTATCAGTGTTAATACTATAGTAAATAAGGTAGTGGAGGCATTTGTGAATAGACTTTATTCTGCATTAAAGTACCTTGACAACGTGATAGAGGCCTCACTGAGTGCAATAAATCCAAAAAGCAGAGGCAGCCAAAGAGGGGACAGGAAAGAGAGCAGGGTTAATGTTCCTAAGAAGAGCATTACACCCTTGCAGGTCAGTCTTTGCATACAGATCCTGCCTGCCATCCAAACCACACCTGAGAGAGAGAACCCAAGGAGAACTATTCCAGGTAAGGTTTACAGCAACTGGAAACATGCCAACATTATTCAAACAGAAAGAAAAATTTCCCAAAAAAGGAAGAAATGCAAATTCATGCTTCCTGTAAGCTCAAAGAAATAAAGACTATTTAAAACTTATTTTGTTAGCAAAATTACAAAACATCTGTCTCATCCTGGATCAACTGACTCGTTGTTTTCCAAAATGCTCCCGCACATGAGTGAGTGTGTATGTGGGGGGAGGGGAACAAGGCTGGGGCCACAAACCTCATTCAAGTCTATTAAGAAACGTTCCGATTAGTGCATTGCATCGTGCAGTCTATTGAAAAGGTCAAGGTCTATGGCTGAGCTAAATATAACCTGGTGAGAGAGAGAGAGAGCAGAGAGAGCTCTGGAAAATTTTGAGAGGCTTTCATACTGTTTGGAAGATAAGAAGATTTTTTGAAGGGATTTCATTCTTCTTTATAAAGTGTGTGGTTGAAAAAGAAAAGTAGCAAGGGCAACTATAAATTCTTACACAAATAACATTAAAGGAAAATCTAGAATAAATTCCTGGTGTTTAAAAAAATCATAAAAATGATGCTATATTCCTCTATTCTAGCTCTTCCCTAAGAAACTTAAATCATTTTCACAGGTTTCAATAGAGCTGGCAACGTTATGCTGTTTTGTGAGAACACAGGTCAGCGTGACCTTCCTAACGTGCACAGCTGACCAGGATACTCCGCTGCTGAAAACCCCAGTGACTCATCATGGCCTTTGGGAAAAAGTCCAAAACCCCTTTGTCGCACAATCAGGGCTCTTCGTTTTCTGGCCAGTGATTAAATTTCCAGCTTCTCTTCCACCTTTTCCCTCCCGCTTACTCTGTGGTCCTTCAAATGACTTGTGATGTAGTGGTATGCCTTTGGATGGGGTGGCCTTTCCCGTGTTGCCTGCAGACTCTTCCTCACCCTTGAACCGTCATTGCCCCCAATCACGCCACCACCTGACAGCCCTGGCCCACCCTCCATTCTTTGTCCCACGGCAAAAACGATTGCTGTCATGGTTAACTTTATGTGTCAACTTAGCTGGTTCATGGTGCCCAGATATTTGGTCAGATACTCTTCTGGATGTTTCTGTGAGGGTGTTTTTGGATATGATTAACACTGAAATCAGAAGACTTTGAGTAAAGCAGATCGCCCTTCAGTTGGCAGCCTTATTAGAACAAAGGATGACCTCCTCTGAGCAAGAAGGAATTCTGCAGCAGGCTGCCTTGAGATTCAAACCACAACACTGGCTCTTCCGTGGGTCTCTAGCCTGCTGACCCACTCTGCAGATTTTGGATTTGTCACCCTCCACACTGTGTGAGCCAATTCCTTAAAGTAAGTCAATCATATTCTACTGGTTGTGTTTCTCTAGAGAACCCTAACATTACACAAACGGCCTTTCCCTTTGGCCTCTGTTATACCTTTTACATGTCTATGATACAGTATACTTGTCATATTTATTGGTTAACACCTCTGTCCTCCTCCTGTAAGCTTCAGAAGGACAAGGGTCCTGCCACTCATCAATATAACCCAGTGTCCACCCCACATAAGTTGAATTATAAATAATCAAGGTTCTTGGATAAATACAGGAATATGGAAACTAAGCAAAAGTTGCCACACTATGTCATGGACATCTCCAGATTACCCAAAGCTGTTATAATTTTTGTTTTCTAATCTCATCTCTTCCTTCCCATTACCTGCCAATTATAAAAGCAAAATCCTGACAGCAATGTTGTCCCTTGTGGGTTCCCGCTGCAACACATGTTTGGGTAGGAGATGTACACACCAAATTATATTGTATTGTATACACATAAGGGGGGGATATGCCTAAAAGAGTGTACCCTAAAAAAATACTAAATACTAGGCTAGCAACCCCTCTAGCCCTATTTTAGTCAATTATGATTATTTGTACCGATCAATATTTATCATGCGTTTAGCACTGATGAATGTTAAAAAAACATTTCCGGCTACATTTTATGTGGCAGGAGACTGAGACCTCACTTGCACAAGATCACTCTTATCAACACTTCTTGGGTCTCCTGGATCAGTTTCCTACTCATTACTTTACACTAAGCTGAGCTCAATGACAGAAAATCACATTTAACGTTCCTACCAGCACTTCCCTTCAAGAGCACTATAATGCAGTGGTTGAAAGTACTCTCTAGAGCTGACTGCCTGGATTTAAATCCTAACTCCATCACATGTCAGCTGTGCAAGCCAGGACAGTTTACTTCCCCTCTCTGTCCTTGAATGTCTTCATTTGTGAAAAGGGGATTATCATAGCACCTATTTCATGGGACTATAGGGAGGACTAAATGAGATATGTATGTGTATCTCACATGTGTTATAAGGACTAGAAAGTATGTGCTATTAGTCTCTCTCCTGATGCAGAATCCTCAGCAGACCACCTGGATTACTGCACCAAGTGTGAACTTCCACATTAGTTTTTAAGTCATATTTACCATCTACTCTTTTCTCCATCAATGTACTAGGTTCCCTCATTACTTGCTTTACAGATTTTGTTAATTCCCAACTCAACCTATAGAGGTCCCTTTCTCCACAGCCCAACTACTGGATTCTTCAAAGTTGAAGTAAAGTACATTTCTCCCAAACATTTCCTGACTCGGAAATTCTGCTCTAAGAATCCTTTGAGGGTTACACAATTCTATCAAACATTTAATATAAATGTACTGAGCCGTGCTCATGCTCTTCTGTGTGGGCAGCCAGACTGAAGGGTCCTTGAGGCAGGAACAGTGGCGGCTGCCTCAAACACTCCCTGGGCTGGTTCATAGCTGGCTGTTAGTACTCGTGCCCTGATCGACTGAGAACTGTTGCTTTGTGTCTCTCTGATAGAAAGACAAGGACAGGGATGTGGGCACCTGTCCCTGCCTCTCACCTCGGCTGGCTAACCAATCCAAGGTTGGCCAAGCAACAGCTCTCCTTGGCAGGGATTCTTATTGGCACACTCAGAGAAGGTATTTTTCTCCAGCAAACCGTTACAGATGGAATACTGTAACTGCACTCCATTTAATTTTAAGAATCCCCATAGGTTATTTTTTTTACAGTTTGGGATACATGTAGATTATACATATTGATATTTGAATGAACTCTCCATTTGCTGCTTTTCCTCTCCTATTTTCATTTTATTTAACACAGAACTATTTATGTGCTCATGTATACACATGCAACCAGAGAATAAGTGTTTAAGATAAAACAAGAAATCAAGACTGAGAGGAAAACTGCATTATTTGAAAGAAAATTTCATAGTTAAAGAATATCCGCTTCAGACATTTTACTTCATATTTAGTTTAAATGTAGGACAAAAACACTGATTAGGATAAAATAACACTTTAAACATGTGTTGAGCTTTTAATCTTTAAGTATTAATTAATTATATATATTGTCATATTTGCCTATACACATTTTGTATGTCTGAAAAATCATGATATAGTGTACCACTTTTTTCCAGACTTGGAATAGCTGAGATTTAACTTATACTTGCTGATGTTTACTATGAGAGCAAGTGAAAAGATTTTTTTTCCTAAAATTTTGCAACTGTAGCTGGTTGTCTCATTACTTTTCATTAGACACATTTGATAAAAATGAAAGTTGAGGAGAGCCAACCCAAATATTCCTTCTGAAAGCTTCTCTGGCCCCTGGAACTTGGAAGAGTATAAATCTCTACTTCATTCTCTTGCTTTTCTTCATGTCCTCCTATGCTATGAGGGAGGGCCATGAAGTGGTGGGTTAATGTGCTGTCTGCAAGTTTTTGAAACCTGAGAATAATGTGCAGAAATGTGGCCCTTTGGACAGCTGGAGAACCCTGTGCACCTTTACCATCATCAAAATCATGACTTACATAGGATACACATGTATGAAAACGGCTTATTTTTTTCTTTCCAGATAGAGTCTCACTTTGTCACTTAGGGTAGAGTGCAATGGCATCATCATAGCTCACTGAAACTTCAAACTCCTGGGCTCAAGTCATCCTCCTGCCTCAGCCTCCCAAGTAGCTGGGACTACAGGTACATACCACCCAGCTAATTTTTCTATTTTTAGTAAAGATGGGGTCTCGCTCTTGCTCAGGCTGGTCTCGAACTCCTAAGCTCAAGTGATCCTCCTGCCTCGGCCTCCCAGAGTGCTAGGATTACAGGTGTGAGCCACCGTGCCCAGCTGAAAATGGCTTTTATATTCAAGAGGCAACCTTGAAGGAAAAGCCTGGACCATGTCACTATTGACTATTCATACTCTTTACAATTCTCATGCTCCCAAGCCCAGATTCCAATCCCTGGAATACACTATTGAAAAAGAACTGCACTATATTCCTCAAATATTTTGGAGTAACCAATGCGACCATCTACACTGACAGGCGAATAAATTAATTTCACCTGGAAGCAGGGAGATTAACCCGTGAAGATTATACATATTTAAAACCACCTTATGGTGAGTTCTCCTTATTTGTGCCAGAAACTTTACATTTTCTCCTGAATCCCCTCAACAACTGTGAGAGGCAGGTACAGATTATCACTCTCATTCTACACAAGAGAAAACTGAGGTTCAGATAAATGATCAAGGGCACAGAGCTTTCTGAGAGCAGACCATGGAGCAGGGATCTGAACCCAGGTCTCCAATTCCAAAGCAAGAGCTCTCATAACTCAGTTATGCAGCCTCCGGAGGATCTGTGATGAGCTTTCCATATGATTTTCTATAGGTACCACGAATCTCTAATTCAAGGTGTTACATTCAGAACAGTAGCCAGTACTAACAATTTGTACTACAGTGAGTGAAATTTACATTGTTGCTTACTTTACAGTCAGGGACTCATTGGTTAAGAGAGAAGTCTTCATATCAATTATCAGTTTCATTATGTGACTTTCCTTTGAATGCCTTTTTGTTTTTTTCCCCACAAAGTTACATTTGTTATCTAGTGTTTTAGGAACCTTCACTATTACAATGTTGGTTAATAAGTAGCTGGCAATGAGTCTTGGCTACAAATCAAGGGAATTTCAAAGATAAATTAGTTTACTGATCCAAAGGTGCTAGATTAAATGTTTTGTTAGGAATTCATGTATTTCCACTAGAATATACAATTAAATACAAATTACAAATGAGGTGTCAAATCAAATTCCATGGTTCCCTGGGATATTTCTTTCAAAGTCAAGCTGCAAACAGCATATATTCATTAAAGATCCATTAACTACATTCTTGTCAGAAAGTTAGTTATAACATTTATGTCATTACGTCACATGGCTCAATAGCTTAGAAGCAGCCACTGAAACATAAAGTTTGCTGATACCAGGTGAAAATTTCCTCCTTTGGTATTTTTTTTTGGGGGGGGGTCTTCTTTTGTTTGTTTCTTTGTTTTTTTGCCAACTTTCCTTTGTAAGATCTTTAGCTCACAGTGGGTAGCCAACTTTAAATTTCAGTGTTTGAGGATTTTTACACAAGCAGAGAAAGAAAGGAAAAATGCCTCCCTGTCTCAAGGAGAAGAGAGGTGCTTGGCTTGGCTGCTTGCACAGTTCTATTTGCAACGCTTCATTTGGAAAGCTTGGTGGGAGTGGGAGGCTGACTCATGAGGACTGACAGACCAGGTTTCTTGCTCTTCAACTTTTCAGATAAATTTGCTAATGCAGCAAGCTCCAATTATGGGAGCCTGTGAAGGGTGGTAGGAAGGAGCTGCTGGTTGGAAGAATGCAAATGACCAGACTGAGTCCCTGCCCTCAACACCAAAGCACCTCGAGGGGCTGCCCATAACAATTGGAGAGGAGGTGGTGGATCAGACGGTACTCTATGAGAGCCAACCGGAACAAACTCACCTGGAGCAAAGCCCACAGGGGATTAGAGCCCATCTTCATGCTGTGCTCCAAGCAAGCAGGCAAAGATGCAGATGAGCTGCCCGGTAACAAGATTTGGACATTCCCTGGAGGCCAGTACTAGACAAGTGCTAGAATCTGGGAGTGTTTCTGGGAGATGGGAATTGGCAGGGGTGGACATTAGAGAGGAGGTTCAGAACAGGCTATTCAGAGGTTAAAAAAACCCAAACAAACCAGGTAGCCGGGCTGGGCTGATGCCATATGGTGAGGCTTATGTGGTGTTCAGTCTTCTCTCTTCAGTGACAAATAACAAAGCCAGAGAAAGATGAGAATACAAAGGTAGTGATTGTGGAGAAGCATGTCATTTACAGGAATAATGTAAGTGGTAATGATTTTCATATTATTCAGTTGGCCCTAATCAAACCAAAGAAGAAACTGGCCAACTTTCAAAGGTAAAAATGATTTGAGAGCTTATTAGGGGGGAAAAAGAAAGTCTTGAATTCAAGATGAAATGATGCAGTATCCATTTCAACATAAATCCTGATGAACAAACTGCCAGGTTTTATCTAATGCATCTAATCCAGAAATCCTAAATTTGAGGCTTAACTGACATGGTCCTCTACTAAGCCAGACACTTTCACAAAAGGCTAAAAGATACTTCTTTGTTTCCCTGGAGTCTGTTTTATAATAGCTCCACTTCTGGTGAGGGGAAGGAAGAGGACTTGCAATCTTAAAGAATACCACAATTTCACACCCTTTTTTCCCAAATCGTTTTCTACCTACCATATAAAAATGCACCCTTTTCTTCAGAAATCACTTTGTAGATATATAGAGATGCATGCTCAAGGACTGAGTAGAGGAGAACTGACCCTATGGGATGGACTCTTCCTGTCTTTGTCTAGAGACCTCATCACTGATGCTGAGCTGTGCTCACTCATCATTTCTCAGTGAAAAGTCCTGGTTGTCCTAGAAAGAGCTGAGACAGAAATGACTTCAAGGCTTGGGGTTAATGGGAAAAGAAAATGTTACATTTCTAAGGGAGAGGACAACAGATGTCTCATCAAAATGCATCTGACCCTATAATGTTCCAAATTTCTGTCTTTGGGAGGTAAATTATAATCTTATGGCTGTTTGCCTAATCACTTGTTACACAAAGTGTCTTGTGCTACATGATTAGCTTATATCCTGAGAAGGCCATGAGGCCATACAAAATTTTACCCAAACCTATAAATGTGTGTTTACTATTGGAGTTACTTTTATTCTCTAAAAATGGGATCTTAAAATTCATTGCAATAACTATGGAAAGGGACTGAAATTCCAGTTATTAAGTGATATTTTATGACCAAAAAGCATTTGGATTATATTACGTCAATTTCCATTTGCTCTGAATGGTACCTAGGTTAGCTAGAAGAATTAAAATCAATCACTCACTTTTATGGATTGAATGAATTGAAAACTCTTAATACCACATTTTTTTTTTTAAAGGGCCCTTGCACTGGGCAAAGTAGATGAAAAAGGAACATCAACTGTCTCCTCACTCCCACTCTCCTATGCCCTGGGTGGTTCTAGCAGCCTCCCACCTGGGATAGTGTGTCTGAGAGGAAGTGAGGGTTGATGGCTGCCTTGGTGAGGACCAGGACTTGTTTGTTCGTGGTCTCTTAGCCAAGATTCCATTTTGGGGAAGGTGGAGCAATAAAATTGGGTCTCAGAGCATATTCTATACAGGAGTGATTTAGGAAGTCTCAAAGAGCAGGCCTAGTCTGTGACAAGGTCTCAGGTTTTTTTTTTTATAGCAGTTCTCACACCTGCTTCCGTTCATTAGAAGATGACCACTGGTCACTGGCCCATCCCTTAAGGCTGTGAAAGAAGCCATTCACTGGTTCCTTAAGATAAGTGGAGGGCTTTAATCTTCATCAGCTGTGTTGCCTCATCTTGCTTAAGGAAACAAAGTCAAGGTTGTATAAGGAATGAAAACACTTTCAGGGCCAGGTCTCCCTGGGACAGGAAACACTTTTAGGACCAGGTCTGGGAAGTGGGGCCTCAAAAATCCAAGCCACAGTTTGGTAAGCCAAGGCAAGAGGATCACTTGAGCCCAGGAGTTCGAGGCTGCAGTGGGCTATGATTGCACCACTGCACTCCAGCCTGGGTGACAGAGCAAGACCCTGTCTCTAAACAAACGAGCAAATAAACAAACATAAGAACAAAAGCAAGCCCTTTCCTGCTTTGAGAGTCATCTCTGCTTCTCTCGGTGTCCGGTGACACTCCTGGTACTTCCAATTACCAGGAAGGAGGCTCAGTGAAACAAGCCTGTCTCTGCCCTTACCTTGCTCAGTCTCTCAGCAGCACTGCACTAAGATGCTGACTTCTCCTGGGTTCAAATACTGTCTTCTCCTGGCTCTCACTGCATGCTTTCACTTCTGAGTTTTCCTCTTACCTGGGGATAAGGGGGGATCTGCATTTTTGCCCCCTTCCCAGGCTCCTCCTCCTATAATGACCTATAATTCCCTGGGTTTGGCCGTCAGCTCTTTTCCTTGCTAGGCTTTCTCCCTAGGGGATCCTATCCATTCCCATGGCTTTAAATACCATCCATGCTTTATTTAGATGACTCTCAAATTTAGAGAAAAATCATTCCAGTTTATTCATTCAACATTTACTGAGAATTCGCAGTACAGAAGCATGCTTCTATATTATCATTTATAGCAACCTTAGCGGGCTGGGCCTATTCACTTACTCACTTAAGAATACTTTTCAGTTGCTCCGTCCTCCCACATTGCCAATCTGTCAGCAAGTCCCTTACAGACTTATTTCTGCAGTGTATTTCACATCTTCCCTTTCCTGCCCCATGGTCAAAACCTTAATATTCTTCTCTTCACCTTGTGCCTCAGGGGAGAAAATAGCCTTGTATTTGGCCTTTCTGTGTCTGGGGAACACTGAATCCAACTCATCGATCAGACATAGCGACGGTGGGAGTCGCTCATTCAATGTACATCATTCGGTGCCTGCTACGTGCCTAGTGCTGAGAGTACAGATTGGATTCATGTGCTTGCCCTTAAGCTGTTTACATTTCAGTGGCAGAGACAGACAAGTGAACCACGAATGCAATGGGTGGTAAAGGCAAGGATGAGAGATGCCCAGGTGCCAGAGGAGCATGGGAAGGGTACCAGATTCAGCCTCAGGGAGAAGTTTCCAGCTGAAAGTGAGTTTGATGGGACTGGAGTAGTAGAGAGGTAGAGAGAGAGAGAGAGAGAGAGAGAGAGAGAGAGAGAGAGAGAGAGAGAGAGAGAGAGAGAGAGTATGTGAGTTGTGGGGAGGATGTGCTTACATAGAAAACAAGCATAATGAAGTAGAGAAACTTCCAGAACCTCCCCTGGAATCACCACAGGGTTTTAAGCAGAGAAGTGGTACGGTCAGATGTACTCTTTAGAAAGCTCCTTCTGACTGTCATTGGGAGAAGACATGAATAAAAAGCTGGTAAGAGTTTGTTGGATTCAGTAACCCCGGCAAGAGATAATGAAAGCTTTGAATGAAGATAGCGGCGGTGGGGATGGACAGAAGTGAAACACTGGTAACTCACGAGCCTTGGTCATTAAATGGAACAGGGCTGGGTTCGAATCTGGTCTTGGCTGCTGACTGACTGCAGGCCAATCACAAACTTCCCCAGCCTCTTTCCTCATCTGTATGAGGGAGATAATAACTAACTCTCAGGATTGCCGTGGTGGTTAAATAGGACTTACTGTGAGGATGCCTGTTATATAGAAAGTTAATAAATGTTCATTTCTTTCCTTCCTCAAGCATTGTATTGATCTTCTAATTCTCTACCCCAGAATACATAGCAGTTCCATGCTATTTCACTATATCAAAATTAACTTTCTATAGACCAGTGTTTCTCAACATTGACACTACCGACATTTGGGACCAGACAATTCTTTGTTATGTGGGGCTGTGCGGTGCATTGTGGGATGGCTTGTACCCACTGAATGCCAGTAGCACCCCAACCCAATGATGACAATCAAAAATGTCTCCAGCCATTGCCAAATATCCCTGTAACCTGAGGGGCAAAATTAGGCTTGGTTGAGAACAATTGCTCTAGACTTTTCCGTGCCCCTGCCAACCATACTTTCAATACCACGTCTCACCCTCAAGAACATAGTTTTTTTTATTACTTTCCTCTATGGACGTTAGCTAAGTAAGGTGGGTTACAATCTCATTCTCATATCACACTGCATAATTTTGCTATATCCTGGGCAAAGCCTAGAAGACATCACCGAATGTCACTGAATGAATTTTCAAATGTATTCATTGACTCTCTATACTATCAAGAGATTAAAGCCCAAACTCCTAGTACGGCAGTAAACACTGCATAAATCTAGCCCCTTCAACTCTCCAGCTGGGTCTCATTATCTCCGATTATTCCCCCCAGCTCATCCCTTGCTAAAATACTCTGCCTTCTCCTGACTGCTACATTTCCTGGATCAGGAAGGCCCTCCCCACCCCTCTGCACCCACACAAAGAAAACCAACATAAGGTGGCCAACTTTTTATTTTGCCAGGTTAGAATATTTTAATAAGAACAACTATCACACTATCATTTTGTTAAATAAAGGGAATTTTAATACCAAAAATTAGAAAAGAGAATAGTCTCAGAATGAAACAAAGTAATTTAAATGAAAAGAATTTAGCTTTATTAAAAGACCGCACTGTTCTTGTTTTTCTCATTTCTGAAAAAATACTGCTGAAGAGTTCGTTGTGGACCAGCGTGTTGGGCAGGGCTGTATTACTTTTGGGAGACTCTAGGGAAAAAATCTGTTTCTTTGCTTTTCCAGCTTGTAGAGGCCATTTGAATTAATTCCTTGGCTTATGGCCCATTTTTTCCATCTTCCAGCCAGCAATGTTGCATCTCACTGACCGTTCTTCCAAAATCAGAACGCTCTCTGGCTGTGAACTCAGACAAGAAATATTCTCTGATTTTAAGGACCCCTGATGTTAGCTTGAGCCCACCTGGATAACCTAGGATAATCATTTCCCCAGCTTAAGGTTCTTAATTTAATCTCACCTGCAAAGTTATTTTTGCCACAGGTTCTGAGGATTAGGCTGTGGACATCTTTGGGGGCCATTATTCTGCTACCACAGCCACTCGCGCTATTGTTTATCAACCACAGTCCTCACCTCCATTAACATCAGACTCTTTATTCATCACCTGAAACTTGTTCAAGATCACAGAAACAACGAATGACAGAGTCAGCATTTGAACCCATGTCTATGCAAGCACAAAGCTCCTTCCAACACCTGTGATAAAGAAAACAATGGAACACATCTCCATGCAGTGGATGGCCACCACATGGGATGTGTTTCCACTGCTTCATCATCCATCCCATGTGCTGTTTTCCCCAACACCCAGTGTACGTATGCTGATGTGTTCAAAGACAAATGTTCATGGCCACGTAAGACATCTGAAAGGCAGAATCTTCTAAATTGGGCTCCAGTTTTCATAACTGAGCTCTGCAAAGTCAGGCAACACTCATGCCTAAGTGTCAGTGTATTCTTAGCACCTTGGTACCTTCACAGTTAGGCTTTCTGAGCTTTAATCTAAGGACACACTTCTCACAAGTTCCCCTTTTAAGTGTTACAGTGTTTAGATTTGCAAAGCCAACGTGAAGCAGAAAGGGCTATTTTTGTTTAAAATTTTAGCATTGATTATACCATGGTGATTCATGGCATGGGTACTTCAAGGCTTAATTAATGTAACAGCGCGTGGGTAAGTTAGGTCTTTGTGGTAGAATTCATTGTTAATTACCACTGAACTGAAACCTGAAGTTCAGAATTTTATTGCATCTTGCATGGATCAGGAGAAACCACTTCTTGCAAAAGAAGCCTTGCCTTAACTTGTACTATGATCTATCATCTGTTGAAGTGGTCAGACAACGCCTGAAATTGTCCCTAGCTTCAGAATAGCCTTTATCTTTCCAAGTAGGACACTGATGGGAAGGAATCTAAAGGAATCATCTGTTTATAGGCAGGATGGTATATAAGTTATCCCAGACAAGTCTCTACAACCTCCCTTATCCATTTGCATGAAAAACCAGTAAGGGAAAGAGTGCTCTCCTGATTTAGATTAGCAAAAGCAGTGCCATTAGTGATAATCCTTCATCGACATATGACTGAGCTTCAAAATGTTCATGACCATGAGGGAGGGAATCCAACAATTTTATCCATGGCAATCAAAGTTGACCGATGCATCATGAATTTCCATGTGCTATTATCGAACATCAGGACAGATAAAACAGCTAGAGAGGAAGGGCAGTGGGTCAGATGCAGGCCTGGTGAGATCGCTCTGCTTCACCACATGTGCTGCAGATGTGAGCAATGCACCTAGAAACATAAAACAATTGGAGCTGGAACCCACAACAATCAGGAGGGACAAAAAACAAAACCCAAGTTGCCTAACTGAGGAAGTTGAGCAAGAGAATTATCTTTCTTATAAATAATCTGAAGATTCCACTGATAACCTCATTTTCTAAAAGTCCTTTGTGGGAAATGGAGGTGTCAGGAGGAAAAGGAACCATGAGAAGAAGCTGAGAGCTTTTAGAAATAATTACTGTTGACTGGAAATGTCACTCTTTCCCACCTCCCCAAGTCTCTTTTTAGATTAGCGAGCGGCAGTGACCAGATGGAGGCTGTGTTAAAATGCCGTCTGCGACGGGAGCCAACCCTTTGCAGAAGTTGGGCACCTCTTGAACAGATGGACCGCCAATTTCCTGGGTTAAAGATCAGCCAGGCTCATTAAAGAAGCTGCAAAGGTTCAACAGTTAAAATTCCCTCTAATCCTCACATACTGAGTGACAGAAGCATCTTCTGCAAACCAAAGAAAGGTAACCTGGGATGAGGGGATTAAACAGCCCATGTCATTAACACACAAGGACTACAGGAGAACATACAGCAGAGGGAAGATGAAATCAATGGTCATTAAGCCTAGTGGTGTTGCCCATGATCGACATTCTGTAGCACTTTTTGGTGTGTTCTATGATACATACATTGGCTTAAAAGGAATTAGTGGAATAATTTTTGTATAAATAGGAAATACAAGCTTAATTTGTTACCATTCTGAAATAATAGTATAGGCTCCAGATGGGAAGTAAATGCTAGGAGCTTCTTATCATCAGTATAAAAGGATTAAATTAAAATAGAAATCTGGAGGCTGGCACCCAAGAGGAAACATGCAGGAAGCCAGAGGTCAAAAGTTATGTTTCATGTTTGCTCAGCAAGATAAGATCACAGAAGATTGGATCAATAGCTTCCTCTGACAGAACTTTAATTGATATCGAGAAAGAGCTAATTATTTATTCCTATTTTAAGGGTGTACTTGATGTGATGGCTGGGAAACTTGTACTTTGGAAAAAATTTTTCCAATTGGCCTGGAGATGAAATGATAGATATTAAAGTAGAAAAGCAAAACACTCCAGGCATGTGGGCTGGGTTAACCATGAAAAAATACATGAATTAGTCCAAATTTGACATCACTACTCTCTTACATCCATTTGCTTTTTATTTTTTGCAGCTTGAGGTTACAGATGTCTCCCATTGCATCAGAGACTTTGTGTGTTCCTGTTTTGTTTTCCTTACTGAGGGTCTATATTAAATACACACACACACACACACACACATATATGTATACATTAGAGGCCAGGTCTCACTCTGTCACCCAGACTGGAGTGTGATGGTACAACCATAGCTCACTGCAGCCTCGAACGCCTGGGCTCAAGTGATCTTCCTTTCTCAGCCTCCTGAGTAGCTGGGACTACAGGCGCATGCCACTAAACCCAGCTAATTTTTTTTAATTTTTTGTAGAGATGGGGTCTCACTATGTTGCCCAGGCTGATCTCAAACTCCTGGCCTCAAGTGATCCTCCCACGTTGGCCTCCCAAAGTGCTAGGATTACAAGCATGACCCACCATGCCTGGCCTAAATATTTTTAAAATCAGAAACCTTTAAAAAATATACTATGTACTTCGAGCCTTCTTAAACAGAAAAAACTACATGCTATTTGATATTGACATAAGTTTGAGTGCCCCTTCTAAGTTATTTACTCTACCTTCCATGCAGCTAAGGCTACAGACACAGACGTAGGTGGCACAGACACAGAAAGATGATGTGGTTTCTGCCTGAGGTCCCGCAGGGAAGTGACGGCCCACTCCAGACAGCAGAGCTGCACTAACCGTGCTGACGAGCTCACACAGATGGCTCCCGGGGGCACTGAGGTATGTACTGACGCCACTTGCTTCCCACCCTCTGACAATGAACTATTCTCTCTTCTGCCTCTCCCATGACACATCCATCTCACCATCTATTGTTAGATAGGGACCAAGAGGAAGGGAAACAGGCGTGGTGGTAAAAACTCCATTTGTGGATAGACCCATTCCCACTCCAGAATGTACTGCGCTTTAATAAATCTTGCTGTTTGGCTTTGCTCATTCCTGTTTGGCTTGCACATTCATTCTGTTGACTCAGTACCAGTAACCATTCCTTGGTACTAGGAACCAAGAACCAGGGAACACGACACACACATAAACCTGACACTAGCACAAGCGTATGACTTCCACAGTTCGTTAACCCTGCTGTCTTCAAAATGCACTGCTCTCTTCTCTCTGCATTCCTCCCTTTATCTCTTTGGATGCTCATGCTTCTGCCACGTTCCTTAGCTCCCAAAGGCTAGGCTTGTCTTTATCCACATCCTCCACTGGCACAGGGCTTTTTTCTTTCTAATATGCCAGAAACTAATCACAGTGTTCTGTGGCTTTCAATATTATTTCTGGGATCAAAGATTACCCCTCTGCTAGAAAAGCCCCTGGGTTTAGAACAGAACTGCATGCTTGAGGGGGTTATCGGGGAGGGTGTGTATGAATTATTAAGGGTTTAATGAAGTGGCTCTGAGTTATTTCATTTGGTTAATGAATATTTTTCCAGCTCCTACATGGGCATGCACAAAATCAAATGAAGGGTACAGTTCTGAATGCCTTGGAAATTGCATTTTGATACATTTCATTGGATTGTAGCCAAATACAACTTCTTGTAATAGAGATTCAGAATGACAATTTGCACTGCTTGATAGAAGTATCATTTGGAGTTCTGGCAAATTCTCATCAAGTTATAACAAGAAATATTCCATTTTCTCCTAAGGTTTTAATTCTTACTGAGAGATAGTACATCTTGAATTAACTTATTTGTAGTTAAGTCAGAGAAGTACAGATACCTAAAACACCTGGTGGTAGCAGTAATGAACATCTTAGACATGGGTTAACGGGACAAAAACATGACAGGAAGAGGACTCAGAACTTCCTGTCTCTACATCTTCTTGGCAAATCCACTCTTTCCTCCCCTCCCCATGTTACAGGGCCAGGTCCCTGTCGAGCATGGTGAAGGTGACAATGAAGATGAAGTCATAACTGTAAGTCAGAATTGCTATCTTCAATAGGCTTATGATCTAGTTATTCAAAGCAGAAAAACCACAACTTCAAGAACTACATAAAGGAATGTTTTAATTCAGGAAAAGTTATCACCTTAGGGAGGGATAGATTTCTAAAGTAACAGTGTAGAAGCAAAATGCATACTGTTTATTTAAGTGATGACTAAGTGAAGATATAAAAGCCATCTATAAATACTTTAAAGGTGTAAATACCAAGTAGGGTGAGGAATTATTTTGTCTAGTGCTCTACAGAAATAGCACTGAATGTGGAATTAAGAAAAGGAATACACTGACTTATAGTGTGAGCAGTTACAAAGGAATTCTTTAAACTGTAGCTCCAGGGTCCTTAATGACCTCAAAAACATCTCTGGCTCTTTGATAATACTTGCTGTTATCCTGTAGCTGTCCAGTTAATGTCAAGGAATATCAAGCACAGCTAGGATGTGTTCAGGGTACAGAAAGGTAGGAGATACCCTCCAGCTCTCCTGAGGCAGGAAATGAGACGGAAATGTGCGTGGAGGCAGGCCCTGGTGGGACCGGGGACCGTGCTAAGGAGGCTGCACGTCAGAGTGATCCGAGGAGCTCCTTCAGCACACTGATGCACAGCCCGGTCACAGACCCACTGAATTACCATCTCTGGAGTTGAAACCAAAATCTATATCTTTTAAACGTTTCATGGATTTTTTCTGATGAGATATCAGGGTTACAAATATTTGCTGATGGGTTTTAAGCAAAGGAATGACCAGCACAGTGTTTCAGAATAATCATTCTGGCTGCCAGGGGGGTACCAAATAGGAGACTGGAGACCATTTGGAAGCCCTTTGCATGACTGGGAAAGAGAGGATGGATGCGGGCTTAAGGTAGCGTCAGCAGGTGTGTAATGGGGAGTGTGGGACAGGTTCAACAACAGTGGCTTAGTGGTGAACACTACATGGGGAGGCAAAGGAAAGCAGGAAGCTAAGCAGTCTGGAAGCTGGGGGTCTGTCTCATCCTTCAGCAGCGGAGGGCAGCTTAGAAAGTTAGCATGGCTTGGTGGAGAGAATTTTCTTCCAAGATATCGTAGGACAACATAATCAGAGAGAGAGAACACAGTCAAGCATGGAAAGGAAAGCTGAAGTCCAAGAACAAAAAGGAAGACCAAAACTCACCAAACTGGCAGGGTCAGACGCAAACAGTGCAGCCAAACCTGGAGTCCCAGAGCCAGTTGGGTGAACACAGTAACACAGTAAAAAGAGTCTGGGAGCAAATCTGGAGCTGTCGTAGCAATAGGCACTAATTTTGCGTGCCTCATGGTAGGTTGGTCAAGATTAAGGAGCAAGGATGGGATTTACAACTGTGTGGATGATAAAAAGAACCGTAAAGAGGGGTACAGGTTAGGGGGATAACAGCCGAGGCATTCTGCTTTGAACATGTTGAGTGTGAGGTGGATGTGAATCAGTGTGCTTTTGGATATAGGGGTGGAAACTTCAAGAGGCTGGGCAGGGATGAGTCATTGGCAAATTCTTGGTGATTAAAACTCTGAGAGCAGGTGAGATCATCCTGTGAGAGGAACAGAAGACCAAGAGCGGAAACCTGGAATTGTACATGGGTAAGTATTCAGATGTGGACAAAGGAAAATGCCTCTTGAAGGATTTCAAAAAGGGAATCAGAGGCCAGGTGTGGTGGCTCACACCTGTAATCCTAGCACTCTGGGAGGCCGAGGGGGGTGGATCGCTCAAGGTCAGGAGTTCAAGACCAGCCTGAGCAAGAGTGAGACCCCGTCTCTACTAAAAATAGAAAGAAATTACCCGGACGACTAAAAATATATAGAAAAAATTAGCCGGGCATGGTGGCACATGCCTGTAGTCCCAGCTACTTGGGAGGCTGAGGCAGAAGGATTGCTTGAGTCCAGGAGTTTGAGGTTGCTGTGAGCTAGGGTGACATCACGGCACTCTAGCCCAGGCAACAGAGCAAGACTGTGTCTCAAAAAAACAAAAAGAGTGGTCACTCATGTCCAATACAGACAGAGGTCGAGATAATGTCCATTAGTGCTGTTATTTCTGTTTATAAA
Source organism: Lepilemur ruficaudatus (assembly GCA_963574885.1). Taxonomy (NCBI): domain Eukaryota; kingdom Metazoa; phylum Chordata; class Mammalia; order Primates; family Lepilemuridae; genus Lepilemur; species Lepilemur ruficaudatus. The sequence goes on along the minus strand of CAUYRT010050780.1, from coordinate 12,275 downwards.
TATGGGTCTCTACAAAAAACAGTATAATGCAGAGGATTTGGCTAATGCTAATGAATAAAAGAATGACTACAAAAATCCTTGCATTATGTATAACCATATAGGTAAGTAAAGTACAATTTAGAAGTGGAAGTATGACAATTACAGATTCATTGGAGGATTCTGGGGAAGCTGATAGCCCTCTTCACTCTCTCCTCGACACATTAAACTTAACTTAATACAGTTCTGCTACTTTTTCTACTTTGGACACCATGACAAATTCATAAATTGCTCAATTCATAAGATTTGTGGGTCGTTTTGTCTAGTGTTTGTTTTGCCCACTGCAAAAACAAATCAACCAGGCATCTCCCTTTAAGTACGCCTGTCTATGCTAATTTTTTGTGATAGTAATTTATAAATTTTCACCTTATATTTTCTATTTTCTCTTCCCTTTCAGAGAAAGAAAAAGAGATTGCCTACTTCCCTTCTTTGCTTTTGTTTCCAGGAGCAAAATTCCACAGAGCATAATGAGGAGTAAGGAGTTGGGGGTACTTGTGAGAAAAACATGGCAAGAGAGAAAGATTTCCCTAAAATAAAAATGAATTCTCCCTAGAGGGAGAAGAAAGAAAATTCTGTGTGCATGCTTTTGATGGAAATAGGGAGAAAGGGGAAGATTTCCCAAGGTTAAAAACGGATCATCTGGGTGTGGTCCTGTGAGCATCAGGATCTATGAGTTAGTCCTGGGTAGCACCGAGCAGTAGCAGAACCTAGGAGGAATCAAGGCCCAGAACTCCCAGCCTTGACATACTTTCTTGTGTGCCCAGTGTCAAGCCAAAGCCACCAACCCCTGTACTGATGACATAGACTAGGATAACAGGGGAGGGACAGAGGTCTGCTGGCCAAGGCAACCATCCTGACGCTCAAAACCTTGGCAAACCACCACGGGGAGAGCCCCACCAATGATGGATGAGGTTATAACCCACCCAAATGTGGTGTATTGCAAAGTCAGAATTAAATTGTTAACTGAAAAATAAAGAAATATGGTATTTACTGTACTGAGTTTATGGCCCTCTATTCCCACATCAATGATTTCCCACGTGGATCCCTTTGCCATACACCTGGATGTAACCCTTGGGGAAATTCTAAAAGGCCTTGTTGGAGACAAACAGGTGGGCCAGGCTATCTTTGTGGAGGGGCCTCAGTTTCCAGAAACAAGTGAAATAATTGCCTTTTGAAGCATTTCTAAGAGCAAGATTCTCGTTTCAAGGCAATGACTTAATTATGTAAACACGATGCCAGAAAGTTAATCCGGATCCTGAGTGGTTAATCAGCAGAAGTTTAACCCTCCCACTAGGAAAATAATCAGTTCAGACCCAATGGCCCTTGCGGTTGAGCCTGCAACAGCTGCTTATTTCTTCACTGGGGTCCCACTGCTCCCTGCAGTTCTTAGCCAGCAAAGTGAGCTGATCTGTCGGGGTACCTCTGGGAAGAAGAAAGGGTTGTGGAAGGAAATAAAAGTATACTCATTAGTGGCAGAAATAAAATCAAATGAAAAGAGGTACAATAATTGGCGTAAGAAGGTATGTTGGTAGTATTCAGCGCAAGAAGCGAATGTTCCGTGAGCATCCTTCAGTGCTGACTTGGACTTTGCAACTCAGACCTAGTCCAGGCTCTGCTCCAACTTTCAGAACTTTATTTATTTTTTAAATACAGGCAATATTTTTGTTTCAGACATGAGATAATTATAAAGCACTTTCCACTAGAACAACCAAAGAGCATTATGCCCCTGCCACAGAGAGAAAGTGTAAATGTAAATCGATATCGTGGATCATAAATTACTGTTTATTGCCAGACAAATAAATGACTGCCTCCGAAAGTGGACTTGCTTGCATGGTGAAGGATTAAGAGAATGTTTATTGTTGCAATCTAAACCTTTAAAATAAACCCCTTGGAGGTAGGAAGACAGATTTTAGTGCTTCTATTACGACTCCACATTACGCTGTTAAATCGGTCCTGTTTCTCAAAGCAGCTAGTAATTTATTGCCCAAAATATGCTGCAGTTGTCATCTGTGAATTCAGAGTCACACAACTGTTAAATTTAATGAACTATGGTTAAGAAATGAATGAATAGTTATGAGCTTCCCACACATCAAATTCTCAAATCTACACTTTGCTTTTCTTGAATTCTAAATGTGTTTACAACAGGCACAGCTCCACCCCTCATTGGCTTGTCACGCTCAATTTTACAAGGACAAGCAGACAACCAGCCATATTTGCTATCTGCCAATTACAGCTGTGGCTTTGCCGGGCTCTGGGTATACTGGTAATATAACTGCTGGGGAGAAAGCCACTCCCTGGGCCATATGCTTCTCATTCGTGGCCGTAAAGAACTACATGGCCTCCAGTGAAAAGTGATTCAGGCTATCTCTGAGTCACTAGAAAATAGAATCAATATCTCATCTTCTGGAAGTCTATGGGTATTACCTTGTTTTCCCTTCTGTGGGAAGTAAAATGACTTCGATTCAGAATTAAGGGCCCAAGTTGAAATCTCTGAGTTGCAATCATACTGATGATTATTCAGTCTTATCTTCTTTTATTTTCAAATATCTGAGAGCCTCGTTCACATGTTATACTACTTTTAACATTCCAACGGAAGCTGTACCGAGGTTAGGCCAGGAGGATAAGAAAACGCAACATAGGCCCATTATTGGATGAAAAGCGGTTGAAGCAACCCTCTCCCATGGCCCAGTTTAGTCTGAGACTTGGTACCCGCGTATCCTTGCCCTCCTGCTATGTCCACGCTCCCTGCACAACCTGACTCATTCTACCTGGGTCTTGCTCTCAGATTTGCCCGTGTTAGTTCACGCCAGCCCAACCTGTTTGACTCTGGGCTCCCATGTCTGTGCTGATTCAGCCTTTTCTGGGATGGCCCCACACGTGCAGTGCCCATCCCTATTCTGACCTACCATGCCACTCTCTAGGCCTGGCCCCACTCCTCCCATCTCCTCAATTAGTCAGGCTACCACGCTGTGCCATCCATCATTCAACATGATTTTTCATCTTCTGTGAAAAAAGAGGGGTGGCCACCCATAAATAGGAGCTGGGAAGCACCTGACTACTTCTTTCCCTGAAGAGGGTTTCATGGCCAACATTTGATGTACGTTCCCATCACAGTTCGTGAGGACCCTTCGTCGGGTCAGATCAGGCAGGAGCTATGTCTTAAATGAGAGACTGAGTTTATCTCAAGAGAGGAAGTGGCATTGCAGGCAGTGGGAACCGCAGAGCTATGCATTCATGATCCCGAAAAGAGCCTGGGTTTCTTAGGGAACAAGAAATGATTCCTTGTGATTAGCACACTGATGGCAGAACAAGGGGTAGCAAGAGATGAAGCTGGGGATACAGGGCCTGTCTGTGAAGAATCCTGTGCTCACGGTGCCTGAAGACAGCAAAAGGATATCCAAGGGAAGCCAGGCTACTAAGGTCTGGCCAATCAGAGCATCACATTCTTCTGACCACAGTCATTAGTTCAGAGATGGGAGAATTTGATCCAATCAGAATCAAGAGATGTAGCGAGCCTTCTGTTGGGCCTCTTGAGAAGGAAGCACTTGCTCTTTCCCCCCCTGGGACTGTGAGCCTGGAGCTGTCAGGAACTATCCCGTAGAGCCCGAGACTAAAGACAATGCAGGAGATGGCTTCACTGAGAGCTGGGGAGAAACTGAGCTCCTAAGTAGACCCACTCCTAGACTGTTTGGTTTTGTAAGCTAAAGAATTTCCTTTTCTGCTCAAGCCAGTTTGAGTTGGGTTTCCTATTCTTTACATCCAAAAAAGTCTTTAGCCATACATGTTGGATGTAAGGTATTTGGACTTAATTCTCTAGAAAATAGAAAGATATGGTTTGGAGGCATTTATGGCTCTCTTAATTACTATGAAAAGTCTTAATTGACCTTTCATAGTCCTGAAAAAGGCCTGGTGTTCTCAGGGACACTAAATAATTCCACGTGACTGGAACATTCTTTACTGTTTTCTGTTGCACATGGACTAGGCCTTAATTATATATTACCTTAGATTGTTTGTCATTAATTCTTATCTGCTCATCTTGTTCGCTCAACTAGCTCTTCCCTCCTTGATGCCAGGGCCTATCATGCTGTATGCACCACAGAGTTTTGAGCATAGAGTAGGTGTTTTTAAATTGCTTATCTAGCTGGGGTAAAAGAAAAGTATAAGAAAGGGAAGAAAAAATCTTACTGAAGCCTGTAAATCATTTTCGCCAAATTTAACTTTATAATCTCCGTATTCAACATTGTTTATACTCTAAGAGGAAGTTAAATGATTCTATTTACATAACTCCAAAGTCCTCTTTTTGCTGTATATGTTTCTTCCAATCATAGCAACTCACCCAATTGCTTTGATATATGTTGAGAAAGTCCCTAGTGGCTGTTGCACCCAAAAGAAAAACACCAATCCCTTTGAAATGATCAAACCAATGGAATTCCTGATGTAAAAGCAACTTATTTCTATTTCCTTTGTGGAAAATATATCACAGGGTCTAAGAAGCTATTAATTATCCACCTTCCACTTGAATCCTGTACTCTCTTGAGAATTTAATTAATTTGGAACAGCCATCTCCAAGAGATGGAGAAGAAGAGATCAATGTCCCCAAAGATAACCATGCATAAATTTTGATTTGATTTACATTTAAATAAACATGATCCCTTTTTTAGAATATTAATAGTATGGTTTCTGCCCTTGTTACAATTTTTTAAGCTCCATTCTTTATTCGGTGGGAGGCAATAGTAAATGGATATTCTTTAAAGAATTTAAAAAAGATGTAAGTTTCCCTCTGTGTGCAGACCTATACCTGAAGGCAAAGTGGGATGCATGGCCGTAGTGAGGCCAGGACTTCCAAAAGGGTCATCTTGGGTCTGATGTCTGAGCTTCCCCACCACCCACTTCTTCCTTCATACCTCTGCTGTCCAACTTCCTCCCAACACTCTACCTACACCTTTCTCAAAGATCATTACTGATGTTCCTCTTTCTATTTAAACATAATGACTGCTCTATTTTCCAATTTGTGGGCTTTTACTCAGTCCTCATTTTCCTTATTTTGGGGGATTCTTAACACTAGTTCCTACCTTCTTCTTACTGAAACGCTCTTCCCCTTGGTCTTCAATCCACAATATTACCTTTCAAAATTTATCCCAAATCTGTCCACGCCTCACCACCTCCACTGCTACCACCTGAGTACAATCTTTCATGAGCTCCCACCCAATCATTCAGCTTCTACTTTGGCCATATAGTCTATGCCCCACACAGAAACCAAGGAGATCCTATGAAACTTTAAAACTGGATCTTACCACTGCTACCTGCCAAACCTTCCAGTGACTCCCCACTACATTTAGAATACAGCCCCAACTCCCTGCTCTGGACTAGAAGGCTCCACAATATCTGCCCTCTGCCCACCTCTCCAATTCACCACCTGCTGCTACAGCCACACTGGGGTAAACACGCCAAGCTTGTTCTCACCTCAAGGCCTTTGCCTCTGTCTGTCTCCTCAGCAGAGAGCATGCTCCAGGAGGGCAGGGATTTGGAGAGTCTTCCTCATCACTGGAATAATGCCTTTCCCTTAACAAGTATTCCAGCTGGTGAATGAGTGGTTCTCTTCCATTGTTGACAAGAATTCCATATTATTAGTACTAGGTCCATAGAACTCAACTAATTTCTGGAATCTTAAAATTGCTTTCTAGCCTCTGCTGTTAGTGCACCAAAAAGTCTTAATTGCAATGTCAACAAAAGTCTGGATAACATTTCTCAAGTAGGTCAATAGGATTATTCACCAGCACTTTGAAGAAATGTCTAACTAATGTCATTAGGGGTGTGTTGTACCAATGAAGATTGCTGTGGCCTTTTAAAAATTCATTTTCAAATTGACACTGGCCAAAATTTACTTATATAGACAAGGCATAAGGTACTTAAGCAACTAATGAATTTGTCATTTGTAACTAGATAGCTGGGGATTGCTGTGATATTTTCATACAAAACACTCCATCTTTTCTGTCCACCTCTCTATTTTCATGGCATCACTGCTGTGCCACACAGATGCTTGTGGACATTTTCACGGAATCACAAATCCTAAATGAGGCCCTTGTATGGATATATTTGTTTGTTTGGCAATGTCTCTTTGTTTTGAAAAACCACCTTTTCCCCATTATATGTGGTTTTCCTAACTACTGAATTAGAGATTCTGATGGTAGTACTTACCTAGAAATCTGAATTTTCATAAGCACCTCTGGTAATTCTTATGGACAGTAAGAGGTAAGAAACTGATTAAAGGAATGGGAATAGGGCCCATATGGGACCAACTCAAATCTTTCCTTGGATTGGTACATGGACTCTGGGAGAAAGATGCCCTCTTTCTACTGGGGTTACCAAGCAGGAAGGTTTGAATCTGGGTCTTCCAGCAGCACTCTTCAATGTGAGTAGAGCCCCTACCTGCAGGATAAAGCCAAGGAGAGACAAGTAGAGTCAAAAGAAGATAAAGGTAGAGGTCTGGAGGCAATCCCTCTGGACTAGTCCCTGAGACCTGATCCCTTGAGCTCTTCTTTCCATCTTGTGAATTACCTAAGTACCCTTCTTTGCTACATGAGCCAATATATTCTCCTTTTGCTTAAATTAATTGACTTCAGTTTCTGACACTTGCAAACAAAAGTATCCTCATTTCCCTACAGTAAATTAGTACCCACGAAAATAATAAATGGAGGAGGATCCTTGAATAACTTAGATTGGCATGTATGAAATGTCCAATTTCCTTAAGTACTAAGTTTGACTGTTGATCTTTCTGACATCTCACTTTGACATTTCTTGTTTTATTTTTATTGTGAAGGTACATCCTCTTTGATGTACTTACAATTGTCTTTCAAAACCTTTTTAGAGCAATTTTTGTGAAGCCATGCAAAAAATTTCTGTTATTTTTGAATATGAGTTCTGTCATGGAACCAATGCAGCACAGACAGCTCAAAATATCAATGAAGTGTTTGGGAAGGATGTGGCTAATGAACGCACAGTATGTAGATGGTTTGAGAAGTTCTGTTCTGGTGATTTTAATTTTGAAAATGAGCCATGTGGGCAACCTGAGACCAAGGTGGATAATGATGAGCTGAAATCTGTAGTGGAAGTGAATCCATCTCAACCTATGCATAAATTAGCAATGAGGTTTGATGTTACTATTCCAACAACATTGGACTATTTGAAAACAAATGGGTAAGGTAAAGAAGTTGGATAGATGAGTACCACATGAATTAAATGAGCATCAGAAGAGAAATCATCTCAAAGCTTGCCTTTCTTTGCTGTCACAACATAAAGGTGAACCATTTCTATACTGTATTGTCATGTGTGATGAAAAATGAATTCTTTTTGACCACTGCAAGAGTTCAGCACAATGGTTGGATATAGATCAAGTGCCAAAACACAGTCTAAACCTGAATATTCATTAAAAAAAAAAAAACCTAATGGTGTCTGTTTGGTGGTCCAGCACTGATATTACCCACTATAGTTTCATGAAACCTGGTCAGTCGATGACAGCGGATGTCTGCTGCAACCAGTAGCATGAAATGCTGAGGATGCTTGTGATTAAGTAACCAAGATTGCTCAACAGAGACAGGCCAATCCTCTTGCAAGACAATGCTCAACCACATGTCACACAAACAATGCTGCTCAAACTATAGTGGCTGGACTTGGAAACTCTCTGTCATCCATCCTATTCACCAGACCTTGCACCAACTGACCACACTTCTTCTAGGCTTTGGACCATTTTTTGCAAGGAAAAATATTCAATTCTCAACAAGCTGTGGAAAATGCCTCAGGCGATTTCACTGCCACTTGTTCTCCAGGTTTCTTCGCTGTTGGCATAAACAAGCTACCATTAAGATGACAAAACTGTGTCAATAGTTTAGGTACATACTTTCATTAATTGTACTGATTCTTGCTTGAGATATAATAAACTACACTTCTGATCCAAAATCAGACATTTCATATTTAATGACCTGAATATTTTATCATATATGTTTATATGGGTGCTCTTGGTATTCAGACTTCCAAGGCCTGGTGTCACATAATGACACCATTATGAGCTGAGTAAGTACACATAGAAATGGTGGCATGAGTAGTTTAGAAGGGGGGGAATTGCTTCTCTTGGGATGATTTGAATTGGGTGGTTTTTGGAGCTAAAACAGTGAGCAGCATATTGCGATTCAAGATGTGTGATACACATTGAGGAGCTCAACTCTTGAATGGGAAACAAACACACCCACTACTACTTTAAGAGGAACTGTTACTCCAACACAAGCTGAAGGAGCTGTTAAATCAGCACCACCTTCTCATATTTCCATGAAGATGCATATGGTCACAGCACATTTTGCTGCTCTAGGGAGCCAGCGTTACAGCAGAAATACTAGGTGTACACGATTCATTAGTGGTTTGAAGCACTGCAGAAGCCAAGCCAGAAACAATGAATGAAAACCATTTTTGTGGGGTATGTGTATGTGTGCGCATTGTGTGTGTGTATGTGTGCACGCATCTGTGTGTATGTGTGTGTTTAGCCAACTGCTGAGAATAAAAGAACAAATAGGTTGAGATTAACAGGGGAGGGGTAGAACCCATACATTTTGAAAGAAATCTGAGGCACTGTGGGTCATATATTATTCAGCCTTAAAGCATTTCCATTTTTCTTGGTCTTTATTCAAAGTAGCATTGTAATTAGTGCTCCAAAATTAAAACACACTTCTGGATTTTAAGTGGATAAGAATGTATAAGACTCTTAAGCAATACCATGGGTCAGTCTGTCAGGAGTCCTTGATTCAATCTAATTCAGTTCAACAAACACTGGGCTAGTCCTGAGGATACAGGGACAAATAGACATAGGTTTGCCCTTTGGATTCTCCAAGCTGGTGGAAGACATAGATCTGCAAGCAGATCATTTCACTGATATTAGTACCAGAGGGGCCACTCGTTGGTCCCTATAAAATCAGGAAGCAACATGAATTCCTATGAGTTTTAGGCTATGAGCCTCAGCTTCTTGAGGTCAAGATCTCTGTAACACTGGGGGTCCTTTGGCTGGCTTTCCTTGGCTGTCTTCCTATGAGTTTGACTCTGGCAGTGTGGGCCATGTCTCAGCTCCAAGGTTTTGTGTTTGGTATATCACCATGTCCCTCTGCTTGTGATCAATTCTGCCTCTTGGCCTTCATCCTACTTGCCTTGTCCAACTCCTGTTCCCATTCATATCATCTACCTCTGTGCTGGATTCTGTGACTAGCTTCCATAGATACGTATCCGTAGTGTTATTTAACTCAACAAATATATGATACTGCTAGAGTGTAGGGCAAAGGAGGAAAGCAGTCCTGCTAAATTTGTCAAGACTCTGTTACATTCAAAGATATAAATATTTCCTAAACATAATGATATAAATGGCTCCTAGACAGCTGTTTGTAGATTTGCATCAGAATCATCTGAAGAAAATTTTTAAATAACTGATTCTTGGGATGAATCTGAAAGACTCTTACATAATAAGTCTGGGATAAGCACAATTAATCTGAATGTTTTAAATTCTCCCCAGGAATGGAGCCATGTTGGAGGATTACCATTTTGGAGGTTCTGTTACTCTATTACCAAACCAAAATCTATCCTGCCTATAGGATACAAATGATTAGGTAGCAAGATCCTGGCTTTCCTTAGACTTCTTTTGTTGTTTTGTTGCCCTTATTCCCTGAATAAGGTAAGAATTCCCTTATTCCTACCTTCATGGCTGGAGGGCACACAAACACAGCTGGTGAAGCACATGCACACATCATATATTTGTATGTGTACGTGGCTGTGTGTGTGTTAAGCAGCCAAGGATTTTTATGGGGAATATAGAAAAGATGACTATAGATTAGAAGAAAAGGAAGGGGAAAGGAATGAGAGGCAACACCTAGGTGTCTCCTGATCAGCTTTGGTTAATGAGTCATGAGGAAATTGTATTCCATTTCATGTATTTGACAATGTTAACACATACAGTGTAGATGTAAAGGGAAAGCCAACTTTTATTATAACTTTTTCTTTCAGGGGTGGGGAACCTGTGGCCTTCTGGATCCTTGAGTGTGGCCTTTTGACTGAATCCAAATTTTACAGAACAAATCATTTTAATAAAGGTATTTGTTCTGTGAAGTTTGGATTCATTCAAGGGGCTGCACTTGGGGAACTGGAGGGCCACCTGTGGCCTTGAGGCTACAGGTTTCTCATTCTCAAAAGGTTTGGAAAGTCCAGGCACGGTGGCTCACGCCTATAATCCTAGCACTTTGGGAGTCCGAGGCAGAAGGACTGCTTAAGGCCAGGAGTTTGAGACCAGCCTGAGCAAGGGTAAGACTCCATCTCCACAAAAAATTGAAAAAATTATCCAGGTGTGGTGGCACATGTCTCTAGTCCCAGCTACTCAGGAGGCTGAGGCAGGAGGATCACTTGAGCCCACGAATTTGAGGCTGCAGCAAGCTATGATGATACCTCTACACTCCAGCTCAGGGAACAGAGTACAACTCTGTCTCAAAAAAATAGGTTTGGAAAGCACTTTCAGATTCTCCAGTACATGTGTGTTTTATATAGTCCAGAGACAAATTTGCCACATGAGATCATTAAAGAGTTGAAACATTTATTTACTTATATATTTAAGGGTTTTATTGCAGTGCCTGACACACAGTAGGAGCTCAAGGATGGTGGCGATTATTACTCAGAAAGGGAGCTATTAACCAAAATCAATTTGAGAAGCATACTTTATATGGAGTTGTGAGTGAATAATTAGGAAGTAAGCAGATGATCCTGCCATTTCCACAAACTCACAGTTCTCAGCAGCCTGGTCTACCTCTGATTCCCTGAACACTCTGTGTGCACGTCCTTGTTAGCTGGAACGTCCTGCTGGCTTCTCTTCTCTTTTCAAAGTCTTACTCTTGGCTCAAGGTCCCAGTGAAGTTCTGCACCATGCTGCAAGCCATCTCTAGTGGGCCTAGCTCCAGATAAAATCCTCTTCACATGAACTATAGTGTAGGACAAATGAAAATACAGACGCTTCTGTATTGTCTTTCATTTCTTTAAGAACAAATCCTGTCTACTTAGCTGGATTTTAGGTTTCCTGAGGCTGGGAACCATATCTTCTGCCACGTAAAATTCCTTACACTTGGCACACACTAGGCACTCCCTGATTTTTTTCCCAGTGAGCATATATTTTAACATTCAGCAAGACCTTGACAATTACAGAAGTCCAGAGAAATAGGCAGGATTCCAGTAGTGCCAAAGACAACCGCATTTGCACTCCCATAATTCTTCATTTGTCAAAATCATGCTCCTCCCTAAAAGGCTTCTATAGGTGTTTCCCCAGAGCACACAGCTGGCTGATCTCCTTGCATCAATTATTGTCTACGGTTTGTAAGCAATATAGAGTTAATAGTCAACACAGTCATCAAAGTCATGACCTTGACCTATTTAGCAGATTTTTTTGTAATGGGGGAAAAACAAAGGTGTTTTCTTCACATGGAGATCAGCTGGAAGAGTCAACACAATGTAAAACAAACAAATTACCAAACACACATGATCAGCTTCTTTTCAAAGGTGTTGGTTTCCCTCCTTCTCCACTCCTAAATGAGTTTCAATCTTATTTTGGGTGTGTATGTACACCTATCAAAATGCTGGAGCTGGCACTGTAAGAAATATCATCATTTAAATATAAAAAGTAACACATATCTAGTGAGCTCAATTTTGCCAATCATGAATTAAACCAAAATTCTATCTGATCCACCAAGTTCCCAATGCCTCCCCTCCCTCCGGGTTCTCCTCACAGTGCTGTACTACCTGCAGCCAGAGCAGGTCCCACAAATCTCAGTACACTCAGCGTGGGTTTGGCAAACTTTCCCCCAAATGCCTTTAATCCTGGCTGAAAATTCTCATTCTAACATCATTCTTTAGGTTACGTTATTATTTCCAGGAAATCCTTGTACAGCACAAATGCCTTTGGGAAGAGTAAGAGATTAGCAGTCACCCATACCAAAGTGAGCTTCAGCGTGCCAGGCTGGGCAGGAGCAGTGAGGACCCCAAGGGAATAAGACATGGAAAGATTTGTTGGAAGAGAAGAGAAAGCTCTAAGCCAAGCAAAACAAACAAAAAAACCTATTTTGCTTATGTGTCTCCCCCAAAACTTTTTGAAAAACGATATACCCCTTTCACATTTTTCAGGTTAGCATCTAACATTTTTTTATGACACATTCAAACAGTTACAAAGGAAG